>CAMPDV010007806.1:0-51768 GCA_946699065.1 Loxodes magnus
AGATTATTGGAAGTTGAAATTTGATAACTTACAAATTATGATTTTTATGTCCGATAAGTCTGCATTATAAAAATTTAATCCTTATAAATTTAATTAAGTGAATTAATAATTCATATAATTCAAAATTGTTATGGTATTTGCTGCTGCTTATTAGTATCTGAGGCTAATTCTTTGATAAATTGATGATCTACAAAAAAAAATTGACTTTAGTCTGTATTAAGTTAGCTGATTTCTAAAAAAATATTTGTCTATTACTTAAGCTGATTTTATTAACTGTAATTTGTTTTATTTAAGTCACATCCAGCTTTTAATTTTGTATGTCATTCAAAATACATTAAAAATACTGTGTTTTTACTAATTTATATGGTTTAAACAATTGTATGATTTTATGAACTTTTATTATTGATTGGACATGTTTTTTTGTAATTTATTACTAAGGTAATGATGTCTCTTTTTAGCTAATTAGTTCTTACTAGCTTTTTTTATAATTATTGGCTATTATTTTGGATAATTTATGTATCAAAATATTTTTTATCATTTTCTTTATTTACAATTCCATTAGACTCTAACCAACCAGAGTAATTACTTATGATATCCTATATCATTCTAAAGATTACTATTTCCATGCTTTTTTATATTTCATTGATATTTTCTTAATCTTCTAGAATTTAGCTTTCTTGATTTATTTCATTTCTAATTATAATTTAGTTAAGTTTTCCTTTTTTACCGTAAGTTCTTGTTGATTATGCTTAACTTCTTAAGTAAATTCTAATTTTGACTATGTTGCTTTAAAAGGCTTTATTTTAATTCAGAAATATAATTTAAGTAATTTATGATGCTAGCTCTATAAATAGCTTTTAGAACTTTAAACTGTTTTACTTAATACATAATATCCTTATCTTTTATCTGCTGATCTTCAGAGTTAAATCTAAAATTAAGTTAATGAGTTTTGAATTTTGATCGAATCTTCTCCTTTTTCTTTTACATGCTCGAAAATGTTGAAATTTCTGATATTTAAAGACACAATATTTATTTTTTAGTTGCTATGCTTTTTACAATTTACAGTATTAGTAACTTAAGAAATCATATAAATGCATTACTGACATTAAATAGATCCAGGAAATCATAAGTCTGCTTACAGTTTTAACAGATACTATATTTCATTATTTAATGAACCATTATAAAATAACTTTGGATTATTTATTACAATGAAATAAAAATTAAATAAGCAAAACTAAAATCAAAAATAAATAAAATATTTAAAAAATGTCAGGATTCAAACCAGGATTCTTAGCGGCTCCAAAAAAGCAAGATGACATCCTAAAAAGGCTAGGAACAAGAAAAGGGTACCAAAAAGGTCACACATCAGGATGAGTCTCCCACCTCTGAAGAAAAACCTAGGAAATAGGCTAAAAATATAATGCGCTCGAAAGTTTTGAATCTACCAACTAGTAAAAATTTAGCTATGATTAGCTGATTAAAGTGGTGCAGGACCTCCAGGAAGAGGCCAAAAAATTGAAGGAAGACAATAAATAATTAATGGAAAAGCTTGAACTTGTAGAGAAAAAGAATCAAAACTCATAACCTAAGAAAGAGATCTTAACGCATTTTGAAATATTTCAAAAAACTAGAGCAGTTAATCTCAAAACTAACATTGGAAGCAAAAAGAGCTGATCAGCAAGGTTGAAAAAATAGAAGAAAATCAGTACAAATTAAAGCGTTAAACGGAACTGAAAGAATAAAGGAATGATCCAATGATAATTGAAGGTGAAAATAACTCAAGATTTCAACCTTAACGTCAAACAAGAAGATGCTATTATTGTAACTCCCAAAAGCATCTTTGGAAAAGGTGCTAGAAATTTCTCAATTTCAAGTAAAAATACTGAAACTATTAGAAGTATTTGAAAAACAAAAAAGAAGAGATAATAATAACTAAAACTAAAAAGAAGAGAGGAATACTATAATGTAACAAATTTAGTGAAATTTACAAGAAAAAAGACATTTAGCATCTTGATGAAACAGAATTGAAGGGCAACAAGCGGGACAAGGAGGAGAGTTGTTTAGATTTTCAGACTTTTATATCTAGCCTCTAGAACAATCTAGAGGTTGGCAGGAAAGAGGTTGCAATAACTCTAAGAACGTCAAACTTTTAATCCTGTATTTGTACAAAATAAATAAAATTAACTGAAAATTTAGATAAAATGTATTAGAAAAAAATTACTAATGAGTATTAAATACAAGCATATTAATAAAATTAAAAATATGCAACCGCAAAAAATATTTTTAATACTTAGCTAAAATAAATAAAATAGTTTATTAATAAATAATTTGAAATAAATAATTTAAAAAATAAATTAAAAAAATATAATAGGAAAATATTTTTTATGGCAGTAAATAGAACTAAAGGTAAATTTTTAGGAAGGAAGTAAAAATAAAAATAAAAAAAGTAAAAAATTAAGCGTAAAAATAGTTTTTGCTTTAATAAATAAAAAATGGATTAATAATTACACAGAAAAAAATTAAGGATATGAAATCATATTAAATCTGAAGAACCAAACATAATAAAACGAAGAAATTTAGAAAAAAATAATTAGTATACAAATCAAATAAACCAAACTAACTAAAATTGCAAATTTCTGTATGAGTTAATATAAAACTATCAAATATCATAATGTCAATCTAAATCTTATTATATATAAATAAAATGGATACAATCTCTTCTTCAAAAAGATAAACAACCATAACTATGAAATACTGAAAAGAGATATAGCAACTGATCTCAGAGAACCAGACCTTAAAAACTTAAAGTTCTGGAATTAAATTAAAAAATTAAGACTTTTTTTATAAATATCTTAAAGATTAATAAGAAAATAATTAATTAAAAAAAGAAATTATCAGCAAATCGGAAGTGGAATAGGAAAATTTTCAACTAAAATAAATTGAAATGAGATGCAAACGTATAATTTATAGATATATTACATAATCCAATAAAAATAAATCAATGGAGATTCTAAGGGAACTAAGTAAGATTAAAAAATAATTTATATTTATAATCGGAGGAATATATTAAGATGTTTATTTACAAGAAGAAAGGGCGCCTCGTAAGATAATGCTAATAGTTAAAATAAAAATAAAGAATAGAGCAAAAGAGACTATGGACCATACTAAACTGAAATTTTTTTCAAAATAAGTTAGAATCTATAGAACAAAACTGTATTAAGGACTGGATTTACACTAATCAATAACAGAAGCAAATAATACAATATCGAAAAAAATGTTTGAAGTAACTAGAGGAAATATGATAATCAAAGAGGAAGAAGAGGACTGAAACTCAGAGCAAGATGAAGATTTAGGCACAGAAAAAGAAACAATATATGTTTGAGCAACTTCAAAGTAAGCAACAGAAATTCTACAAAAAAGAATAAATTGAACTAAAATTGATCAACCTAGCAATGTTCAATCAATAATCTATTATTATTATTATTACTATTATTATTATTATCAAAAATAATAATAATAGATTAACTTCATCCTCTTTTAATAGAGACATTACGGTTATTGCTAAGCCCATTTTTTATATTTTTGTGAATCTTCTTTGTGCTTCTTAAATTGTTGATAGCTTCTTCCTATTCTTTCTCAACAACTCATTATTCTTCTGACTCTTTTAGGATTATTCAATTTGCAATTCCTTTTATCATTTTCCTCATTATTATGTTATTTGCTTACGTTATCATTCCTAAAATCTCATTCATTAATATAGCAACTTATTAATTGAAATCTTATCTTCACTTGAATAATATATTTGTTTACTTTTCCTTAATCTTTTTCTTCTATTATTTGCTTTTTATCAAAATATCAGCACTATATTAAAAAGTGCCCTTTCCTCTTGCAGAATCATTATTTAAATATATTTCTCTGCTTGTAGATATAAACTGGCTTTTACTCATTTTTAATATCCAAAGGGCAAGTATTTTTTTTATTAAGTTATTGATTGTGCATATAAGTTAAACTGGCTAAGCTTCTCTTCCCTTTATTTTAGTAAAATGCTTACCACTTACGTTTCAGATTTGGTGCAAATTTTCTTCTTTAATTAGGTATTTTCTTTTTGAATATACACAGAGGTTATAATAAGAATTTCATTTTTTGTTAGATATCAAAGCTTAATATTTTAATGTCTGATTCCCCAAGAACAGTTATTATATCTCCTTTGATTAATTAATTTTAGGATTGCTTAATTTATTCCTTTAGAGAGGTTTAATCTATTATTATCTAAAAGTAAATATTAAATACAAATTGAAGCTAATAAATTTATGAGTTCCTATATTCCTCAGTTTAAAATATGAACTAAGGACAAAATAATTGATTTGTGTCAGATACTACAAAATGGTTAAGACTAATATGAACTAGTATAAACATTTATTCTAAAATAAATCTCAAAAAACTAATTATAAGCAAAATATCTATTACAAACTGAACTATTAACCATAAAGAAAAATTAAAAAAACCTGTTTCAAAAGAGAAATAAAGTTATTTCAGTATCTAGAAATTGGTTAGCTTTAATAAAGTATATGAAATAGAAGAATATTAGACAGTAAATTCTGAATGGGAGAAAAATAAAATAATATTAGGAACTAAAAAATGAGCTTTTAGAGGAAATGCTTTATTTTACCTTCTTCCTAATCCTAAAATTTCTAGGCTATAAGTTACTCCTATTTCCTAAGAACTGCAAGGAATCCTTTGCAAATGCATTCAGTCATTTTTTAATAGCATCAGGTAATTTTTTGTTTATGAATAAATATTCTAATAAATAAAATCAGCAACTAAGCTAAAATATATAAGAATTATCAATATGTAGAGAGGTTATATTATAATAGTCTAAAATTTAGCAACTAAAAACATTACATATTAATCTTAAGGCAGAAAGAAGCAAAAAAAATGGAGAAGAATATTCGTCTTTATAAGAAGTAACAAAGAAAAACAAGAAAACAAGTGACGAACGAGGAGCTAAAAAAGCAAAGACAGGATAGAGAATCTAGCTCGTCTTCAGAGGGAAAAGTAATGGTTGGTCCGAATGAACAATAAAACCCTGAAACCAAAAATAACAATTTACTCCAAAGTGAAATCGAAAAAATGAAAGAAAAAATTGCAAAATATGAAGAGATATTTTTTAATCAAGGAGAAAAAATCTGGGAGCTAATGAATTACATAGAAGACTAAAATAACGAACTGCTAATTCTCAAAAGTTAACTGATTAAAAACTCAGTAGTAACAGAAAATTAACTTTATGAAATGTCGTAAACTAACTTCAATTAATCACAAAGAATGATCATAGAAGAAGATTAGCACAAAATACAACATTAAGAAAAGTAAAATTAAGAAAAAAATGACACAAACATAAACAAAAGAATTGAGATACTGGAGAAAAAAAAAATTTTAAATAGAAATTAGAAAAACGATATAAAAATTGTTGGTACTGCTAATCTTGGTATCATTTACTAAGACATTGTAAGAAATGAAGATAACTCAAGTACAATGAAGAATAAAGGACCTGAAGAAACTTAAACAAACTTTGGATTACTGAGTAAGGCATACATAAAAAGAAACTATGAACAAGAAACTAAGAGAATCCTTCGTGGAAGCCGTCCACTTAAAAAAAAATCGTGGAGAACAATCACTGAAAAAAACTTGTCAGCAGAAACCTGGTTGAAAACTCAGGATATGCAAACTTTAATTTTACATTTAGTTAAAATAATAATAATAATAATCTTAAGGCAGAAAACGAAAAATTCCTAAAGCAAAATTAAATTACATTATTTTTATTAGAGACTAAACACTAAATTAGATAAAAGAATATTTATTATTTAAGGAGAAAGTTAAGATTTGGCTTGCAAATATAAAAAGAAAAAGATTATAAAATGATTGAAGATAGAGATTATTTATGTTATAAATATAATTATTTAAACTCAAAATTAAAATAGAACCACTTAAAGGTGGATTGCTTGGGGGAAGGAGGAACACAAAAAGATTAAAACCAAAAGTAAAGGGACCAGGGTACAGAAGTCTTCATAAGTGCTACACTCTCCTTACCCATAACCTGAAAAGAGAAAGTAAAGATAGACTGGAGACACTGTAAATACGCAAAAAAATTAAAAAGCTCAAAGATTTAATTACCAGGAAAAAGTCATCTTAACTTCGGAACATATTGGAACGACTTTGACGAGAAAACCAGAAAAGTATGAAACCAACTTAGATAGTAGATCTAATATGAACTCTGATAAAAGAGTTATAGCACTGGAAGAGGAATTAATAAAATAAACATAAGAAGTTGATAACCTCATTGAAGATGAAGAATCTCAATTTAGCGGAAAATTTAGAAACATTAAGAGATAATAAATAGTCATAGAAAGAGTTCAGACAATAAAAGCAAAATTTGAATTTTTAAGATAAGATGAAAAGAATTGGATGAGTCGAAAAGAAAGTTATATAGAGATTGAGAGAAAATTGGAATAAATCCGAAAAGAATCTGCATAGAGTAATTTTGTTCCAATGGAAATAGAAAAAAGAAAAGAACAAACAGAACTAAAGTCAAAAGAAATCAGAAAACTATGAAAAATGTGCAAAAGTGAAGAAATTTAAGACGGAAATATCTGTAGCAAGAGAAAATAAGAAGAACAATCAGAATATTGATCTGATGCAGAGCAACAACTTTCTATCTATCGAGGAATGGAAATATCTAACGGAGAAAACAATAATCACCAGATGGAAGCTTTTATACCATAAGAAAAAGGAGAATCTTACAGAAGTTTAAAACTTTTCAAACTTTTAGTTTAAGAAAAACTTATTTTAAATTTAATTTCATGCAATTTGAATTAAGGTAAAAATATCCTTAAATTCAAAAATAATGAAAAAAGGGGAACTTGAAAATTTTTATTTTCAATGAATTCACAAAAAAATCTTAACTTAAAGAGTTAATTAATTAATTGTTACTTTAAGAGTTTATGGACATCTTTAATTGTAAGAATTGCTCCTTTCAATCAAAAAAATTTTAAAATCTTTAAAATATCTAAAATCAGCATCCTCTCTTCTTTAGTTTATATAACTTGACTCCTGCTCTTCCGATCTCATCTAACATATCCAAGAATTAACTCTAGAAGTTATAAGCTTTCTATGAAAATAGTTTATCTAGTGATCAATTATTCAAATTGCTTTCTAGGGATTATTAATAAATACCTGGTTATAAATTATTAGTCTTCTAATATCATGATTATAAATCTATTATTAAAATCATTCTTCCAAGTGTTAATAATACATTTTAATCATAATGTATTAAAATATATCGAATTCTCCGCATTTACATTTAGGTTTATCCATAGAGAAATAGCGGATTTCTAATTATTTACGAAAATTGTAAGATTGGGTTCTTATTTTATGCATGCTATTTTCTCTTACGTAATATATATTAAGTTTTGAATATAATATTTCTGGAAACTAAGTTAAATTTTGAAATTATTTAGCAAAAATATTAGCTTTAGTCATTCTGCTGATTCTTGGAATTGAATTTCTTTAGCTTTTATGTAGTTATAAACATGCTTACCAAATATATTTAGAATTCTGTTTATTTTTGTCACTTAAATTAATATTATTAAATTGAGTCATCTTTATCATGTAGTTATAGTATTAGTACCCTTCTTTTCATTATCTTCAAATATTTTTCCTATTTTCGAATTACTTTTTTCAAACTTACTTTTCTAATTTTGTTAAGTGATTTGAAAGTCCTTAGAGCCATAATATGTTTAAAGGGAAGTCAGTTTAAATCTACTTTACATGATTCATTAAAAGATTTTGATTCTGTTTAGAATGCTTTTCTTGATATGAATCTCATACTTGAATCAATTTTATTAAATATTGAAGTGATAACTTTTTAAACAGTTCAAGTTACTATTTCTCCTCTATACTCCACTTTAGGTAAAGCAAAGAGTCGGCAAAGGTTTTTGAAATGTCAGAACATAACGTTTTTATATCTTATAAATGAATATAAAACTTTCTTTACTGCAGCTAAATATTTAAACCCTACTTCCTAATAGTGCTATGGACTCTCTTAGCATAACAATTATATAGTTTTTTAAGATTTAATAATTTGATATATTTCTTTAGCTAGGAACTGCATAAGTATTCATATTGTTATATTTATGATATTAGAAACAAATCTTTTTCATTAAAATCCTAATTTTTAAACCTTTATACTTCTATTAAGAAAACCTCTTAACTCACTACTTTATATTATACATTTAGAATATAACATTTTCATATAAAGTATTAAGAAGATGAGCGTTAAGTAAGCTATTCAAACTATTATAAATTTACCTCTTATTTAGATATATTGTTTGGAGATTCTAAGATAATTTAATAGAGTAATTAATAAGGTAATAACTACTAAAGCTTTCCATTAAATCCTAGTTAAATTATCTTTACTTCTAAAATATATAACATTAAAGAGTGCATAGTATCTCATTGGACCACATCTTATTCAAAGCTTTTATTCCCAAATATCTTTAAACCATATCTCTCTAGTGCAGTACAGATATTATCTTTAAGAATTTAAAGTCATTATTAAAACACGAAAAAATGGAGAATAACAAACCATCAAAAACTTAACAAAAAAGGTTAGAAGATTAGCCAGACTTGAAGAGAAAAAGTAAAAGCCACTGGAATCTTCTTCATTATTTCAAGGTATATTACAATGAGGAATTAGAAAAGAATTTCATTAGTAAAACAGAAAATTAATCTGTGTTTGAATAATATTATCAATGGAGAAAATTCTAAGCATTCAGGATAAGGTTATTTACATCCTATAAGACAGAATAAGTAAACTAATTACATATATTGAATAATTGTCCTTAAAACTATTTGCTTTCGAAAGTAAATTGTATAAAACAAAGTTTTAACAGAAGAGCAACTGTGGTGTTGATCCTAAAACAATTAAATTTAGGAAGTTCCAAAAATCACTGAAGAAACTAAGAATAATATTGTGACTAATCAAGTAATAGATGAATCAGAAATTTAAAGAAACAAAATAAACCAAAGATAGGAAAACTTGAGAGCTTTATTATTCTGAAATAGAAACAAAGATAGAAGATAAAGAGATGCAGATTCAGCAATTCTTCACGATATTTAATAAAAACTGCATTGGTTATAAAAAAATTTAAAAGCAAGAAGAATAAAGGACCAGAAACGAATTGGCAAGACATCTTATAAATGAAAACAGAGTATATAAAAAATGATTTGATTTAGAATAGATCTGAGTGAAATGGAGAAGAAGTAGTAACCAACTACATAAAAAAATAGTCGAGGATTCCAAATTTGATAAAAAATAAATAGCTAGAATTGATTGTATCTCCAATAAAAGCAAACATTTATAAACTTTTAGTTGATAATAATAATAATAGATTAAAGTAATATTTAAGATTTTATAGGAACTTATTTTATAAAGTTAGAGACTCATAAAAGTCAACTCTAGTCTCTATTAAGCATACGAGAAATATTATCTTTAAATTGGTGTAGATAGTTGAAAATTTTTCGTTTAGATTAAAAGAATCGCAAACGCAAATTCTAAAATTGGAATGTAATAAATGTTTATATTTTATCTTAAAATTTATTATTAAGCTATACAATTTAAACTTATTTTAATATCTGATGTTTAAAAATCCTCATTATTCTTTATTACCTAAGCTTTCTTATTTGCTTTCACTTTTCTTTTCATATGAAGGTTCGATATCTTGTTAAGAAATCTCAAGTGTCAAATCATATTGTTAATCTTTCACTTCCTCGTTCTTCAAATCTATTTCATCAAATGTTTCATCAATTATCTGTAAATCCTAATGTTTTTTGATTTATAGCTTTTTAATTTTGATTTTATCTGCACAATCTTAAGAATTTTATTAATTTTAACTCTTTCTTAATTAGCATTAATCTTTTTTGCTTATCTTAGATTCTAACTAAATTTAGGATTAAGATATTTACTTATCTTAAATAATTTAATTAATTTATATCTAATCTAAATCACTTCAAACCCTATTAAATCCTTCTTAATTATTATCATTGTTAACTTAATAATCTTAATCTGTTTCTAGTTATTCGTATTTTTATAAGAGTCATTTAATTTTTTGATGTCAGTACTCTCTTTAGGTTCTATAGATATTTTTTGAATTCTAATTATATAGTTCCTTCAATCCAATGGTGATTAAATATAATCACTCTATTTATTTAAGGATATTTACTATCTCTTATTATTAAAACATTCTATTAAGCTTTTTAGTATTTTTATTTGATTAGCTGATATCATAGAACTATTCTTCAGCTTCTTAATGACTCTCTATTTTTATTTTTCTAAATAGAGAGGATACTTTATACTTGAACTTAGTTCATTTGCTTTTAGTTTCACTTAGCTAAGTGTCTTCCTTTTTATTTCAGATATTTACTAATTCTACCAAATCTAAATGTCTCTTAAAGCATGAAAAATAGAATTGTCATTTTAGTGTTGTTAACTATGAGATACCAAACAGAAGTATTAGTTAATATAATCACTTCAGCATAAAATATCCATTAACTGCAACCAGCAAAATAAAGGATAATATATCTATAGTAAAGTATCGTTAACCAGAGTCAAAGTATATTCCTATGTATAAAGTAAAAGCTGAAACATATAAATAAGTAGCTTCTAGACTATTAAGCTCTTATGTTATATAAGGCTTATATTTATCTTAGAGCAGGATGAAGATGATAAGAACTAGAATTAAGCACCAAAACTAGAATATTATAGTAGTTTTCTATAGAAATATAAAAATGAAGGAAATAGCAAACTTCTAGTATATTTTTAGTATCTCTCAGTAATAAAAACTTTCCTTATAGCCTATTGTTAGAAATCCAAACTAGGACTTTATTGAATATTACTTTATTTATTTTCTGTGTCTAAATAAGTAAATAAAAACAGTAAAAGGCACAAAAAATCCATATAGAAGTAAACCTGGAACAGCAAATGTTCAAGTAAACTTGCTATGATATCCTTTTCAGCACTAAATATCAGTGTAAGAGTTTAAAACATAGTAATTGTCTTCTATTTTATAACAACTAAAAGTACTAAAAATAATCTAATTCAATCCAGTACAGATTTAGAAGAAAGAAACACTCAATATAGTAATAAAGATAGGTTTATTAAATCGTCTAGCTGCAATGGTAGAATATAAACTAAGTATCATAAAGCTAATTATTAAAATTATAAGTGGTAAAGCTAAAAAACTAACCACTTTATTGTAATAAACTTATTCACCTTCTTAGTATAAGCAATCTAACTATAAGATATTAGATGTTTACAAGTTAATTCTTTAGCTTATTTTAAAATAGTTTGCTAAACTTTCGGATCAATCAAACTTAAAATTTTATATTAATACAGAAAATTGCAAGTAATTAGTTAGAATTTTGAAAAAAACTCCATAATATGATTCTTATTTTTTAGCTGATCTTAGAGTTTATATTACTAAATAAATCACAAAAGCAATGAAAGTTAAAACAGAGAAGGCAGTAAAAACGATAGTTATTTTTCTGCTTAAGCATTTCTAGCATTCGTTTATTTAATTTTTAGCTCAACCTTGCTCACAAACATCACACATAATACCTTTATATCCATTTTCACATTCTCCTTTTCAATTTATTTATTTCTTAAGTTCTTCTCTTTTCTATTAATCTGTAGATTAAAGATAACTTTTAGTAAAATTGGTATTAATAAAAGTTCCTTTGCAAGCTTTTTAGATAGGACATTTATGAATTAAATCAGTTTGAAAGCTAGTTCTTCAATATCCTTTATTAGGTGTTATTAAATCACTACCATAGCATTTAGAATCTTTCGTACATTCTTTGCATACTAAATCGCTTTAATTTAGAGAATATTATCCATATAAACAGTTTTGGCATGCATTTCCATCTATAAGTATCTATCCTTACATACATTTCTAGATATAAGCTTCCATATTAAATTTGTTTCTAAATACTGCCTTAAAGGGAAAGTTATTAGCATCAAAGGCATTAGTTTCTATTTGCAAAAGAGCAGTAGTTCCTGGACGAGCTTTTATAATAATATCCTTTAAATCAAAAACCCCTAATTCAGCATATACTCTTGTCTTACCTGATAATTAAGATTTATCATCCCTAGCATAAAGAGAAGCTGTAGAAAAGCTATCAGTTTTAACTAGCTATCCTTAAATATCAGTTACATAAAATAAATGCTAAGCAATAGGAAAGCCTGGTAATTAAGATTCTAACTATCTGTTAGTTTATGTATTAATACAATGATCTAAAGCATCATTAGTATAAAGCCTACTAAGATTATAAGCAAAAGAAGCTAAATTGTTTCCATATAAA
Organism: Loxodes magnus; assembly: GCA_946699065.1. NCBI lineage: Eukaryota > Ciliophora > Karyorelictea > Loxodida > Loxodidae > Loxodes > Loxodes magnus. The sequence goes on from CAMPDV010007806.1 coordinate 12,415, forward strand.
GCTGAATTGTTGCTAAATAGCTTGCATATTTCTTAACTAGTTATATTAGGAATAAAAGTAGGTATTGTTCCTTAAAAAGAAATAGCTCCTCCTTCACTATTCTTACTTAATACAGAGTTATTAATAAAAGTATTATTCTCAACATTATAAAGACAAATTTACTCCTTATCACATATTAGTCTCAATGCTCCTCCTTTAGAAATTATATCTTAATTTCCTATTACTTTGTTATTTAGAAATTTATTTTAAAACAATCTTATATTACCATTTAGACAGTAGCCTACTCCTCCATGCTCTAATGAACTTACATTTTCAAAGTGATTATACTCAATATAATAGCTATACTGTAATTCCTCATTTAATATAGTAAAGCAAGATCCTATTTTTGATAGTTGATTCATACAAATACAATATGACATATTCAACTACGAGTTTAGACTCATTATAGCAGATCCATAAGTATTGTTACTAATTCCATTTCTAAAAGTTGTTTATGATAAGCTTAAATAGCTATTTTCTTCTATAGCTATTGCAGTATTCAAATAATCAGCTACCATACTTTATTCTATTGTCATATTTGAGTTTATCATAAAGATAACTGATCCATATCCTACTGATTAAGCTTTGCTGAATTGAGTATTTTAGATACTTAAAATAGATTGTTAAGCGTAAATAGCACCACCTTTATCATAAGTCTCTATATTACTAAAGATTGTGTTTTATATAAGCATATTGGAATTAATTAAAAAGATAGCACCTCCTTAATTTCCTTTTCCATTTTAAAACTAAGAATCATAAATTTCTATTTCAGAGAAACCCTAACAGAAAATAAATCCTCCAGTTTACTATTTCATGCTATTGAAATTAGAATTTATAATAAAAGCCTAAGATTTACGAATAAGAATTCCTGAAGTTTTGCCTTCTCCCTAATTATTGAAAATAAGTAGCTATGTGATATTTAGCTTACTTTAGTCCATATAAATAGAAGTTAAGCCAAAGTTATCAAAGATGAAGGATTTGTATATTAAATTAACTTAATTAGTATCTTAAGTACTAATGATACCTGTGGTTAGTACTGTATTATTATAAACACTCACATTCTCTAATAAAAATCAACCATTTTGAGAGAAGATAAATGCTCCTTCGTTAGCCAAACATTATGTTACCTATGAATTTTTAATAAATGAAGTGCTTCTCATATCTAGAAAAAGAACTCCTCCTTTAGTAAGAGCGATGTTTCTAGTGAAAAATGTCTAATTAAATTTTAGTTTTGATATGAAAACATAAAATGCAGCACCTTAATCTGCCTGGTTATTAGAGTAGTAAGAATCATAAACAGTAATATTTGATTAATCTGCATACAAAAATCCTCCAAATACTGCTTTATTTCCTATGCAAGTTACATTTTCTATTTAAGCTTCTACTTTGAAAAAAGAGAAAGCTCCTCCTTTAAAGGATCTATTTTCTAAAAATGTACTATTATAAATCCAAATTTTGTCTTCATTTGCATCTAATACTCCACCTTAACTTTCTACCTCATTATCCTCAAAGTGACTTTCAATAATTTAAAAATTTGAAAGTTATGATTATATTGATCCACCTTTCATTGCTTTATTAGCACTAAATACTGAACCTAAAATAGTTGTGTTAGTATATTTAGATGAAATGATAGCTCCATTTTCAGCTTTATTCGAGGATATTTAGCAATATGATAAATTAAGTAAGGTATTACTTATATCTATTAAATATCCATTTAGTATCTCATTTTTATCAAACTAACTACCTTAAACTTCTAGTTTTCCTTATTCTATATAAAGAGCTGCTTATCACAGCAAGCTTTATTTAAATTAGTTTCCTTTAATCAAAAAAGTATTTACTTATTTAGCTTAAACTAAGGAAATGGCTTTATTGCCAAAAAACAAGCACTGATCTAATTTAAAAACAGAAAGAGTTCATAATTCTAGGCAGCCTCCATCTGAAGAAGTATTATTGTAGAAAGAGCTGCTTTATATAGTGATATTCTCAGCTAATTATGAAAATATGATGACACCATATTTAGATTTATTTTCTAAAGCTGTTAAGCTTTTAATTTATAGGTACCCATTTCAAAATATAATAACAGCACCTACTTCATATGCTTCATTATTTCTTATATCTGCTTATTCCAAATTAATCTAAGAACTATAACTATAAACTATAGCTCCTTAGCCAGCTTTATTGTATTACGCTTGGATTTATTAGAGACTTGCTTCAGAATTTAAAAAGTACAAAGTTCCTGATCCATTTGCTTTGTTTGAATTGAGTATAATATTTTATAAAAATGCCTTTTGATATTCAAAGTAAGCAGCACTGCCCTTTTCTGCTTTGTTAGACACAAAAGAACAGTTTTATATTCTAGTCTAACTTTGCTTGTAATTAGAGATAACAGCCAGCGCTCCAGCTAAAGTATAAGCGTAGTTTTCCGCGCAAAAGCAGTTTTTAATAGTATTAAATTATGATTTATAAAAATATAAAAACCCTCCCTCATATTAAAGCGCATTATTCCTCAAACCTTAAATGCTATCAATTAATGAAACATTGGAATAATCAAAGCCCAAACCTCCTGCTCAACTAGCATTATTTTCAACAAAGATGCAATTTTCTATTAGTTCAATATAGGTTTTTTAAAAGTATATAGATCCTCCTTCTTAAGTACATTTATTATAAAGAAACTTATTTCTTTGTAATGTACCAACTATATTTGTATTTATGCATATACTTCCTCCTCACTAAGCTACATTTTATGTAAAAGCATTATTTTCTATGCTTATAATTATATTCTTTTAATCTAAATTTAAAACTCCTCCTTATTTTATCGCAGAGTTTAGAGAAAAATAACTATTATCTATTAACTAAATTATCGAATTCATAGAGTCTAGAAATCCACCGTATTTACTGGCATAATTAATAAGAGCGGTAACGTTTTTAATTTAAGTTATATTAGAGTTGTATACACTTATAGAACCTCCTAAATTCGCTTTATTCTCTATAAAAGAACTATTTTCTATTAAGTAAACTTTTGAGTAATACAAGCAAATTGAACCTCCAGTACTAACTGCTTAGTTTTAGAGAAATAGATTACTTTTAGTCATATTCAATATAGAACTCTGCAAGTAAATGCAACCTCCTTCTTTAGCTTAGTTCTAACTAAAAAAATTTAACTAAACATTTCAAATTTAAGATTGCTATTCTAAGCTTATTACTCCTCCATTAGTTAAAGCAGAGTTTTAAATAAAGTAGCTCTCTTTTATTCAATTAATAACTGAACGGATAGCAGCTATGAATCCTCCATTTTTTGATGCAATATTATAGCTTACTTTTAATTATTCCATTCAAATTATACTACTAAAATCCAAATAAATAACTCCTCCATAATTAGCTTTGTTATTCTCAACCAAGCAACCACTTTATTATATAATAATTGATTCCTAAGCATAAATAACTCCTCCATATTCTTTAGCATTATTTTATTCAAAAGTACTGCTTATTATTAGTTCTATTCTTGAGTTTTAAGCACTTATACATCCTCCATTCTAGTTACCCTAATTTCCCATAAAAACACTATTTTATATAAGCTAAACCTAAGATTAGACTAGATACAGTACTCCAGCATTTCCTTTATTATTCTAAAATAAGCTGCTTATAATACTTAAGTTAGACTATTTAGAGTATAAAACTCCTGCTCTAGTCTATTCATTATTACCTATAAAAGAGCACTTATTTAAATACAAATCTGAGTTTTCAGCTCATAAAACTCCACTCTGTTAAGCTAAATTTTAATAAAATGTAGAGTTTTGAATAGCAAAAGTAGAGTGTTAGCTGTATAGAATACTTAGAGTAGCTGTATTTTATATAAAAGCAGTTCTTCTTATTTGTAAACTACTTGTAGAGCAGTAAATTGCTAGTTGCTTGTTATACTTAAATGTGCTATTTTCCATAGAACCTATTGAATTATTCAAGCTTATTATTTAACTGCCAACTTCTATATTTTCAAATGTTGAGTTATGTAAGATGAAAGTACTCTAGTCTAAGGAAATCAAACTGTTAAGGTTTTATAGGAAATCTTTTATACTAGAGTTAATCATAACAAGCTATGATAATGTAGAATCTATAAAAGCCTAATTTGAGTATTCTTAAGAGTTATGCTCTTTAAGATATCCTGCATCTTTGATAGTTATGTCTATTATTGTTAATGAGTCGTTCTACAATAAAAAGTTTGCACTTTCTTGGGCATAAATAATGGTATTAGCCTGTGATTTTCAGCACATTTATTAGTTAGCTTAGCTTCCTTAGCAGTCTTAAAATTGCTAAATAGTTACTTATTTAGTTCCTTTATTTGAGAATCCTCCTCTCATTATTTCACATTAATCAGTACATTAGTCGCATTCTAAGCATGTTAGATTATGCTCATGAGGAGATATATAAACTTAATGAGATTCTCCTTCATTAAGACTATAAATAGCTTCAGAAATAGAAACGAAAGGATATTCTCAAGAACCATTAGAAACTTCAAGACCAAACTCATTGAAAATAAGAGGTGACGTTATAAATATAATTTTAGCTTAGCTTAGCAGATTAAATGCTAAGTTAGAAAAGAAAATTGAAAAAACTAATGCTAAAGTTATTTGCTCCATTTATAAAAAGTAAAGTAGTAATTAAAAATAATTTAATTTATTTAGTTTAAAATATTTTTATTTTATTCCTTTCCTTAAATAAAAAAATGTGGATGATCTAATTCTAGTGTACTTTTAGACAGGGTTTTAAATTCACCCGTTTGAGATTATCTTTTTATTGTCTCAAGAATTGATAGAGTCAGAAGAATCCTTGATTCCTAACTTGGAACAATATTTATCCTGTTTCTTGTAATTATGAAAATGCCAGAAACTTTGTAAAGATCATCCTTTAAGGAATCTAATACGGTTGGCGAATCAATTTCGCAAACTTTGTAACATAATGAATTCTGCAAATGATAATCCATTTATTTTATAATATTTTTATATCAAATTGGCTATTTCTATAGTTCAAAATAAATTCTTACTTTGGTCACTTTTTTGCCGCTCAGGAAATCTGTCCTGCAAAATTGTTAGTTATCTTTGCAACTTTAGGCACTGACAAGGATTTATTGGAGATCTGTAAGTTTTTTACATTTTGTTTTGTAATAGTTGTAGGATTGTCATATAATACCTAAAGATATTAGCATTATAATTACTAAAATGATTTATAGTGCTTGTATTGTTGCTGTAATGTAATGAATTTCAGCAAGATATTAGTGGAATCAGGTTAGGCTAATTATAATAAATTTTTTTAACTTTTTTATAAGGATAAATCTCTTCAAAACTAAATAATTAAAATAAATTAAATCCTTTCATTAAGGAGATAATTTATATTCATTTAAAATATGTTTTCCTTTCAACTAGAAGTTTGAAAAGTTTACAAATTCTGTAAGATTCTCCTTTTTCTAATGGTAAAAAAGCTTCCGTCCAGTGATTCTTGTTTTCTCTGTCAGATTTTCCCTTCACTCAATAGAAAAAAATTGTTGCTTTGTATCAGATCGATTATTCTTCTTATTTTCTATTGTTACGAATATTACCGTCAAAAATACCTTTTATTTTTGCAAATGTTGAGTATTTTTCTGATTTCTTTCGATTTTAGTTTTATTTGTTATGTTCTTTTCTCTATTTCAATTGGAATAAAATCACTCTATACAGACTTTTGTCGATTTATTCCAGTTTTCTCTCGATCTCTGTATTAATTTAATCTTGCCTCCCTCAATTCTTTTCGTCTTGTTCTTGCAAAATTCAAATGTTGTTTTCCGTTGTCTGAACTTCATCTCTGATTATTTATTGTCCTGTAAAACTTCTAAACTTTCCGCTAAATTGAGATTCATTATCTTCAATGTGGTTCTCAACTTCTAATTTTTGTTGTATTTGTTCTTAATCCAATGAACGGATTCTTATTATTAGTGTTCATATTAACATCTAAATTGGTTCCATGCTTTTTATGGCTTCTCTTCCAAATTGTTCCAATTTTTTCAGGTTCTAAAGTCACTTAATCCTGGCTATTATATTGTTAAGTTTTTTTAATTTCTTTGTCAGAGTTTCAGCGTCTCCTGTCTATCGTTTTTCTCTTTTGGCAGGTGATGGATTAGTAGAGTGCCATGTATAAGTAGGTTTTTATATCGTGGTCTCTTTACTATGGACCTTAACCTTCTAGCGTGCCTCCTTTCCTAAGAAAATCCAACTTTAAGAGGTTCCATTTTTATAATAATAAAAGATAAAAGGAATTATTATTATTATAAAGAGAAGTAAGCTAGAATCTCTTATTATTAGCAATTGCTTACTTAGTAACTATATTCTTTTAAATCTAGGCTATTTATTTTAAATTAGTCTCAAGTTTTAGAATCTAGTCCCATTTATAAGTTATAATGCAAATATTTTAGTTAGCTAATAAAAGAATAAATCAGATAAAATGGAATGGATTTTGATGGTAGTAGCAGATAGTAAATAAAAAGGTCTAAATAATGAAGCTTAACTGAAATTAAAAGATAGACAATTGAATTATTTTAAGAATTATGAGTCAATTACAATTTAAAGAGAAAGAAGCTTTGTTTATAATAAGTAAATTAAATTTAGGAAAATTAGAAATAATTATTATTATAGTAGAATAAAATAATAACTTCTCCTCTTATTTTAAATAATAACAGATATTTTAATTTATTTTAGGCTGATTATTTAAGAACATTTTTAAAGTATTAAATAAAATTAATTTATACTTAGGAATTTAGCGTAACTAAATATGCAAGATTTTATGCATAAAGTATAAAATAAAATTAAGAAAACATTGATGATTATAATCTTAAATGGCATATAGTGTTACTTATAAAAATAGCTAATTATAGTAATACAATTAAATTATCTAGCTAATTTAAATATTATAACAATTAGTATTTAGGATAGAAAAAATGGAAAATTTCTTGCAATAAGTCTCTTCTTAAAAGGATTCATCTTAGTCAAAATATGATTAATAAAAATACTTTAAGAACTTCAAGTTATGCAATTAGAAAATTTTAAACTTCTAAGAACAGTAAAAGAACTAGATAGAAAAACAGAATATCTGATGACTAACTCACAAGAGAGAAAAATTGAAAATAAACAGTCAGGAAATATCAGAATAGAAAAATTAGAAGAAAAATTCAACCAATTTGTAGAATTAACTGAAAATATATTCTTATAAAAATTATAAGTGAATGATCCGATGGATGTTGAGCAACAGTCCATAAAAACTTTCATTCTATATCAGAAAATAATGAGATGCTGGTACTGCAAGCGACCAAGGCACAAAGTAAGAAGCTGTTTCCGATTTTAATAAAAATAAAAGAAAATAATAAAAAACTGATGGGAAAATATTTTCAGGATCTATTGCAACTAAGAAGGTAAACTGTATAGAAAATACTAACACTAAAGAGTGAAGCTCCTTATATCTAATAGGCGGTTAACGAATTAAATAAAAAGTGACTTGGATTCGACCTATCGGAAAAGATTAGAAATAAAAATCTAAAAATCACCAAGACCTTGATAGACAAAATCCAAAAAGATTTGAAGTTGATACCTATAACTAAATTTAAACTTAAAAGTAGTTAGAATAAAAATGGCAGACCCACTATAATCTATTTTTTATTCATTTATCATTATTTAGATATAAAATTGCTCCTAAGAAATAGCAGACCTCTCTTAATGATTAAATAAAAGAATAACAATCTAATTCAATCGAATAATCACCTTAATAAGATAAAGAACAAAAATCTTAGGAATCCCCCAAACAATCAGTTTAGTAAAGGGTATTGAATATACAATATTAATTAAAAATACAAAGATTAAATATTGAAAAACTAGGTTTATGATAATAGAAAAATCAGGCGAAGAACAAAAAATTATTTCCCATATATAAGATGAAATAAATAATATATAATCTTAAATGAGATATAAACTGGATGTGATTTACAAATAATTTAATTAAATCCCTCAATTGTAGTTTTCTTAATTCCATTAATAAATAAAAGAACTTTAAGAAAACAAATATCCAATTAAAAAATTATATAAATGAATAATGGTTAACAGAGAAGTATTCCTATGAACATCGAAAAAAACGAATAGTAATAAAGCATTGGAAGAAAAATATATTATTATGTATGTTAAAAGCAGTATCATTATAAAAGATGATTGTGAAGATACCAAATAAATGAAGATAAAGAAGAAACATATTAAAACATTATTTTAAATATGGTAAAATTAAACAGATTCAATATATAGGAAAAAATTTATAATAATACTATTAGGAATTTTAAAAGTAATTTTTAATTGTAAAAGACTTTACCAAAAATAGCAATTTTTTATAAGAATGGTAGGCTAACGGAGTTCTAAGCAGTACCCCAGTTCAAGAGAAGAAATTTTCAAATTCACGGATGAAAGAAAAATCTTTGAAACTATTAACTTCTTTTAACTTTAGTTTTAATTTATAATTAATAATCATTTCATTTATTAAAGAATAGTAGATAAACAAAGAAAACTTAAAGAAAACTTAAATCTTTCATTAAGTGAAATTATTTGGATTTACATTATCACTAGGATTTTTTTCTATAAGTTAAAAAATTATAAAAGTTTTTTAGTACTAAAGAAGCTCTTATATTTATTTTGGAATCCAATCTTATAAGGTTTTCAATTTCTCATTTTTCTAGTAAATGCAATCTACAAAAGTTACTATTTTTATTTTAGCACATTACTTAGCTTTAAATAAATTTTTTATTATTTCTTCATTTTAAAGATTATTTAGTTGTAAACCTCAGTATTTATAGTAATTTCTTCTAACCTTAATTAACCTTGTTCCTATAATAATACTTCTATTTATAATTCATGAAATTTATTGTTTTTATTTCGTTTTTTTCTTTTTGCTTAATAATTTATGTCTATTAAATTTATTTTTTTTTGCTAAATTATCTATCTTCCATATTGTTTTCAGAACAGATTTATTTTAAGTAGTTTTTGGTCTTTATTATTTTTATTATCTGATTCAAAATACTTCTTTAATTGAATTTAATATTTTAAACTGAGGAGGGTGATTATTTTAAGATTGAAAATTACATTTATTCTTGTCATAGATTTATAAATACTTTGTAGAAAATTTTAAAGTCAATATATTATAAATTGATTTGTATATAAGCTAAGAAAATTCTTAATTTCAATGTTTAAAATTTTAGGTGCTATTTTAAGATTATAGTTCTATCTAAATGTTCAATCTTCATTATGTTGACTACTTTAATTAATATTTTTCAACTATTTCTAACTTTTTCCAAATTGCTTTCAAAAGTTTCATAATATTTCAATTTTTTATTATTTTCTTCTTTTGATATTAAATAAAGTAATAATTATGATTATAGAGTGCATAGCACCTCTTTGACGTGCCGTTCTTTCAAAATTAATATTTAATATTAAAAAATTTTATCATACTTCTTGTTAAATTCTAGTAGTCCAATGAGTCACGTCAACTTCTCCAATTGGGGAGTCTGCTTATTAAAAATTATTACTGAGTCTTAATACAATTCTTAGTTTTCTTTAATAAGATCCAAATAAGAATTATTAATTAAGTCATTAGAAGGCCCTTCAATCAAACTTTCATACTACTGTCGAGAACCTTCGGTCAAGTTAGGCTTGTCTCTTACGAGCTTGTTCGCTCTTCCCCGTGGTGGTATCTATTGCGAGATTACTTGCAAAGCAGTATACACTGCACCAGATTAACTACGAATTCTTCTGACCGTGGCCTACTTCCATATTTTTTATAATAATAATTATGCCTTTATTAGGTTCATCATTGTATTGAATTTTAATTTTTCGTGCATCTTATTCCAGTCTTTATCTCTTTCCTTAAAAACATATCTACTCATGCATATTTAACTTTTTTATCATTGGAATCCTTCTTCAGTTAAGCTCACTACCTAGCATTTTTTATTTGTTCCCTCTTTTTATGCAAAAGTTAAGTCCCTCAAATTTCACTCCTTCAGCCTTTTTTTCTGCATAATATCCAATTTAGAGTGCAATATAAATTTCAAAGTGATTACCATAAATTTGAATTTTCTTGTTTTTATTTTCGTTTAAAATATCTGACCATCTTATAATATGACCAAATCTCCTCAATATCATTATTAATTTTTCTTTTATATAAATAAATTTTTTTTAGGTTATAAATCCATAGCTTCATTAATCGACATTTTTATAAGAAATATGTTTTTTTGTCAATTCAGCAAATTAATTTAACTTTGTTTCTAAATATTCGTTATCAATCTACTAAAAACTCATTTTCATTATTGATTCTTAAGAGTTAGATATAAATTATACAATTTTCCTTCAAGCTCTTGTACTTTTCTTAAAATTTTTATTTTTTCTCTTTCACATTTTTGAGTTCTTTGAGTTTATCTTGCTAATTGTAAATTAACTGTGAATAATCCTTTTTGGACTATATTTATGTAAGAATTGTTTCTTTTTTAATTAATAAAGAGTAAACAAATTAGTTATAATGATTTAAATAATACTACATAGAAAAGTAATTTTATATTAGACTATATGATAGAAACTATTTATTGCTATTTAAATTTTATTTAGCATATTATAATTTTATCTAAATTGATTCTTATTTTATTAATTTAATGCTGTATTTTATTTTTATTTCATTGGAAAAGAAACAGACTGTAAAATTTTTAATGTTTGGGTTTAAGAATCTGCTAAAACTGTAAAAATGCTTTCAATTTTGGAAAAAGATTTTATAAATTAATTATTGTGGCTTTGTCAATTATTTGATTTGCATTCTTTTATTTCTTAAAATACTATCATCGTTAAATGCAAATTACATAGCAATATAAATGCTAATATTTAATATGAAAATCTCAAAAATTTCAACTTTTTAAGCTTTTAAAATAATAGAAAGGAGTATTTGAATTTAATTAAAAAAATGCAGAATTGAAAGATTTTCACAAAAATAAGCAAATAGAAAGAAGAAATATTTAGTATTATAAGAAAAGATAATAAATTCTAGAAACTGTTTATATAAATAGTCTCATAATTTGCTTAGTGTTTAATTAATTAATTCGCTTTAACAAAAAGAATTATTATATTTATTTTATTATATATTTTAAATAGGGAAGAGCAATATTCCAACTGAGATTAACTAAACTCAAGTACCAGAAAGTACTTCAGAAGCGACAAATTGAGAAAGAATCTTGGCAAGAGCCAAGAGGAAAGAACTAGAGACATTGAGTAAAATTTGTTGAAAGATGTCAGATGATTAGGTTTCTTGGGGCATTATTTCGACCATGCTTATTAGTAGACAGAATTTTCAAAGGAATGAAGTACTGGAGGAAACTTTCAAGGATAAATTTTATTAACTTTAAATAAAATTAATTTAAAGTGATGCGCATCATCGAGAGTGCTACACGCTCTATAGTAGAGTTTTTTTATATGAAGCTTCTGATTTAATTCAGATACTTCATTTTATCTAAGTTTAATTTTAAGTATATTAATGTCAAACATTTATTTGGCTACTTACATCATCTTACTTATTGTAATCACTTATGAAAAAAAATTTTATTCTACCCTACGGTTCTGTTTGATTTTATATGCTTTCTCAAATATTTCATTTCTTCTTCTTGGTAAATATTTATGGAAATTCTATATTTGAAGGTCTATTTTTGATTATTGATTTGAAATAAATTGCTAATTTTAGTAGATTTAATCTTATGTTATTAGTCTTACAAATTTATATCAGAAAGATTTTAAGTAAATCCAAATAGTAGATACATTCAAAGATAAACAAAAACGTATCTTTACTTCCATACATATAAAGCTAACTTTACACTGGATAATGATACATATGTAATTCATATTTAAAACTATATTAATGAGTTCGGAACTTAGAGATTGAGATATTTTCTTTCCAATACTCCTTACTAGTATTATATAGTTAATTTTTGAAAGTTTCTATTGTCTTTCAAGTTTTTCTTTGAATATCTATGCATTGAGTATGTCTCAATAATGCAAAACTGTTATTAAATAAATATTTGTTCTAGTTGTTAAAAGGAAGCTAGTTTGAAATAAGGCGTTATCTTCATTTTTATTCTAAAAAATTAAAAAATCTTTTTTATTTGATAAAAGTATTAAGATTTTTTAGATCCAATTTCTCAATGAAATTTTTTATACTAAATTTAGGATAATGCATTTCAACTTTGACCATTTTAAAGTAGAAACGTCTTGTCATGAAATCTTCAAATGGAAGTCAATCTAAGTCTAAGTAGCAGAAGTTATTAAAAAAAGATAGAAGAATGAAAAGCCTTTCTTGCATTTTACATTTGCTCTTGCTTATTTTTTCTTTCACATTACATTTTCAATCATTATAGTTAAATGCACAAGCTCACCTCCATATTCAGCCTTAGATAATTTAAGCATGCTACAAAGCATCTTAAAATATTAGAGAGCAACATTCTTATAACAGCTTAGAGTGTAAAGACATTTTTCAACGGTTCCAAATAGCTTAAAGTTCTCTGTTAACAGTTATAAATCAAAATACCATTTTCATATAAGATTATTCAAAGGTAATTCACTTGATCTATTTACTTGATTCGTAGGTCATCTTTTTTCAGATTTTATTCTAATTTTTTAGCTCTTCTTTTTTAAATAAATTGGATAGCTTAATTTTTACTAGTGCTTATCCATAGAAAAATCCATTTAAAAACTCTGTTGCATTTGTCAATTAGCTATTACATCCTTTGTGCAGAGCATGAAAGAGATATTGAGTTATCTTACCAAGTCCTATATACAAAGTTCATTTTTTGCAAATTGATTACTTGTTAGGCGATTCTTTCCTACAAATATCTTTTTATTATATCATAATAAAAAATTGAGAATATAGGACCATGCAAAATTCCTTTCCTAACTCAATTATTGTAATGAGTTTTGCGTACATCTTATACTTCGATGAGAAAAAGGAGTTCAGCTTATTGTAGGAAAACTCAAGTGCAAGTATCAACCTCAGCAGCAGAAATTTTAATCTCTTAGATGTTAAAAAATATTTTTTCTCAATATTATCAAGCATATTCTCTATATTAATAAGAGTGGCAAGCATTCTTGCTGATCCTTTCTCTTCAGTTTTATATAGATCATTTATCTGCTTCATTACTCAGATTTAGTGTGCCATTGTCTTTTTTAGAGAAATCTCATTTGAGCTAGATTGATGAAATTATGTTTATACATAATTTTGAAAGTCTTCGCTATTAAATTATTATCGTAAATTTCGTGTATACTTATCATGGTCGAATTGTTTTTCAATTTTCTTTCGCTTTTACTATCTTTCTTGAAATAAGAATAATAATATAAATGTTTAATTCTTCTGAAATTCTTTTATCTTAACAAAATTTGATTAAATATAAAATTGTTTTATGTGTCTCTTATCCAGAATATTTAATGAGCTCGCCTTTTATTCCATCTGGTTCTGCTGCCTTACCATTTGGAATATGATTTATAATATTTAAATTTCTTTAAATGTAAAATGTTTAAAATTTGAAGGTGGAAAATTGATGAGCTAAGGATCTTTATAAATGAGATAAATATATTGCTTATTAAAATCAATTTGCTTTGATGTAACACTTCTATGCTTGCTTATACAAATTTTTCTCTATTATCAATAAAGATTTACGAAGTTCTTCGGTAAAATTCATTTAGTTTTACTCTTTAAGATAATAATCATTTTTGCCTAAAAGAACATCGTTCTCTGATCTCTATTGAGTTTAAACAATTTTTTTCGCTTGAAGTTTTTTCCACTTTCACTTTCACTTTCAATAAGAATGTATATATTTGTTCTTTAATTTTCTGGCTACAGAATGAACTTCAGTTACCACTTGGCTAATTCTTTCTTGCATAAAGAGTAGTTTTTTGTACTCCTAATTTGCTGTTACGTATCTATATATTTCAGTGCAATATCCTAAGGAAGTCTATTGTAATTAGAATTTTGTTGTGTTGTTATAATAGTATTAATTACACTATTATAGATTACTTAATAAATATGTCTAAGTGAAATAATAGTTTCTTAAAGTAAAGGCAACAATAAATTGCAGGATAAGAATAAAAAAGTGAATTCGCATCAAGATTTTAATAGAATTCTAAGTTAGTTAAGTGAGATAGTCAATCTTATAAATGCTTATCAAATAAAATATACTAAATAGGATAAAATTCAGCTTAATAAGAAAGCATCAAAAATATAAAAAAATATTATAGAGAATATATTTAGAGTGATAGACAAATCATCCTTAATAATTTAAAACAGAGACTAGATATTATAAAAATATAATATAATTATTTCTCTACGTAAAGTTTCAATATAAGGTAAAATATTATAAAAGTAATTAAGAAAAACCATTTAATTAGAAGAGAGACATAAAATTAATAATAAACATTTAAAAGCAGCAAGTTTACCATCTAATCAAAAACAAATAGTAATAGAAAATAATTTATCATTAAAGTTATTAAGTATCCTCTTGTTTAAAAGAATCTTAAATGATTAAAGCTGGATTTAAATTCAATTTGCAAATTTCCATAAATACGATTAGCATTTCTTAGAAGGAAGAACTTTTATTAACGATGAATCTTATGAATACAGTCAAGAGCTAATAACATTTTATATAGATTATCAACTTAGTTAAGAATCAACCAAAGAAATACTTAACTATAAAATATTTTAGTTATATTTAATTTTCAGACTACTCTTTTATTAATAAACTTTCAAGAATTAACTTTTTCAAGCACTCATTTATCTGACCATATTCTATAGATGTAACTTTTCAAACATTAACTTTCAGCTTGCTAACATCTGGAATACTAAGTTTATTAACTGCATTTTGAGAATATGCTAAATTTATCCTCTATCATCAAGATTATCCTAATATACTAGCTAGTTATGAATCAATGTTATATCTATAGCAATTTCAAGTGGCGGCAAATAACAACTTCAAGAAGTGAAGATTTGATAATTTTAAATTGATTTAAAATACAAAAAATTAAATAATTATTTTAATGGATTCAAGAAAGTATAAGTACTGAAGTATATCAAACGAATGCGAGTGAATAATCTTTGGATAAGCTAACAAGGTAGCAAAAATTTGGAACATAACTACATCATAGTATATAAAAACTTTGTGAGGACATGAGATACAGTAGTAATAATAAAATAGGATAACAGGGAATAATATCAGGATAAGTTTTAATATTAAACAAATATGGAATAAAAAAAGACCGTATATGAACATTGCAAGGTAATATATATTAATTAGGTAGTATGGTTTCAACAAGTGATAGCAAATGATTAGCATTAGACAATGAGCATTGATATAATGGGAATAGAAGTAATTTCTACGATATGAAAAGAGACAATATTTAGAGTTTATTAAGCTCAAAATAAGAATTTAATATCAACTAATAATAGTAAGTAAATATTATTAACTTGATTTATAACAAAGTAAGTATATTGGAATTAGTAATATTAATAATATGAGTGATACAGAGTTGCAGCATTAAAAATTTTTACTTCAAGCTAGATGGAGAGTAAAATCATTTATCGAAATGAGGTGGTTATAAAATTAAATATTTAGAACATAATTTGATAAGTTTAAAAATAAATAAAAAGTATGAACTCTTAAAAAAGATTTATTTAGATTAGAAAGATAAAATAATAGAAGTTAGTTAAACAAAATAAAAACAGGTAAAATATTAAAAAAAATTAAATTAAAAATTACTAAAGTAAAAACATCAAAAATTAAAAAGACAAAAAAAACTTAAGATTAAGAAGATAAAAAATGGCAATAAGACATATTAAAATACTTTAATTCTTAAAGAAAAGATAAAAATAATTAAAGATAAGAAAGATAAAAAGATTAATAAAATGAAAAATTTAAAATATAAAGTTTTACAATAAAAAATTAAAAGTAAAATTTGAAAAAAAGAATATCTATAAAATTTTATATAATTAAGCTATTTTTAAAATAAGAAGTTAAAAATTTAAAGAAATAAAATTTTTTCTATTTTAAAGAACAATCTTAAAATAGAAAGATAAAAATATATACCTAAAATAAATTTATTATATTTTAAAGGAAAATTTAATAAGAAATATCTAAGGGAGGAGAAAAATGTAAGTAGATAAAATAAAAATTGCTTATAAGTAATAAGATCCGCTGTGAAAACGTCTAACAATTAATAAGATTTTCCTTCTATTTTTTATGCTATAACTAGATAACTAGAAACCAACAAAATAAATTTATGGTTTGAAATAAACAACTTATTCTCTTATGTTAATTATTAAAAAATTGATAAATGAGTAGAATAATTAACAAGAACTAAACAAATAAATTATTTTCTAAGAGATGGGAAAGTATACTAATCTAATCAGATGAGTTTAAAATAAAATTTTAGCAAATAATCAGTTAACTGAAGCATGTTTAGCTCAACTAACAATCTGATCTAAAGTCAAGAGAAAAATAGAATACGTCCTTTAGTTTCTCCTTTTAAAAAAGAAAAATAAAACGTTAATATTAAAAAAGATATTGAAATAAAGTAAATTAGTTTTTGTAATTTAGAGAAAAAATAAAAAAGGGGATAGAAAGAGGAATTAAAAAAAAATTTAAATCTAGTGCTCGCCGAGAGGAAAATTACATAAAAAATATCTTAGCTATATTTAGAAGCTCTAAAAACTATGAATGAACTGAGAAAATTTGAAAAAAGATAATATGGCATTGATTTTCAATTTTTTCAAGAGGTAAAACAAAAAAATTTTAATAATATACAGAAATTCTACATCGAAAGCTATGATGAAATATTTCTTCAAAGTCTAATTTATGGTAAATCAAATAAAGGTGATGCTATAAATAAATCATTATAATTATAAATTAAATTAATTAAAATAACTGTTCCCCTTCCAGCTTAATTAAAGTTTTAAATGTATAAAATCTCCGTTCCTGCATGTTCTATTCTTGCATTGCACTTTTTCCTTGACTTCTCTCTTTTATATAATCTGAGTTGAGAATTTTTTCAGATTTCCTATTTCCCGATGGGAAGAATTCCTTCGCTCGTTAATTCAGTTGCTATTAATTAGCATTCTCCAGATATTCATTCTTATTTATTTCTATTGGGGATATTTCCTCCATAAATGTCAAGTGCTGATGCTAATATAACATCTTTTCCTTGCTCTCGGAAATGTCTTTTCTTGTTTCTCTATTTCCATTGGAGTTCCTTATGAAGGCTTCTACAGGTTTTCTTCTATTAATTTGAGTCTTGAATCATTTTACACAGTTTTTCTCGTCTTGCTCTTGCATTACTCGAATATCATTCTCTAAACTTGCAATTTCTCATAAACTCCGACTTTAGCTCTTCGGTCCACCATATGGACTTCATCGTTATCTTAATAATTTATTAAATCCTGACTTATTACAAATATCTCTTCCTTCTGGGAGTTAAATTCCTCTTCAAGTTTTTTATGTCTCTAATAAGTTGATAAATCAGCTGTTTCCTCTACTTAGAGTCAGATTGTTCTATTTCAATATTGTCTAAATCAAAATAATAGGGTTTATAATGAATTATCGTACTTTTTGTTCTTCGTTAATTTAATATTTATTCGTAATTATTTTTATAGATTCAGTTGAGTGGTCTCTTTTTCAGTTTTAAATGGAGGCGTTGGGAGCTGTGTCAACTTTTCTGTTCTGAATTTTTGTCTCAGTTCCTGCTTGTCCTTTGATGGAAGAAATCCGCTTTATTATAATTTGTAGGAATTAGTATTTTTTATTAGTTCTTCTAATTTATTTTGTTGTTCTGGTTATTTTTATTAAGAAGACCGTTAAGTTGAAGAAGATGTGGTGAGAACACGTGCTTCTGGTTTTCTCTCCTGTTCTTGGGAGGTGGTAACAAATCCTTTTTGAAGCCAGCCATTTTTTATTATAATTATAAATAATAAAATTTTTTTATTGATTAGTGTCAAAAAAAAGGTGAAGGAACAAATTAAAAAGCTTCTAATATAATTACTAAAACTATACTATTTCAATTTATCTTTTAAAATTAATTTATAGAAAGACAGTATTTAAAATCAATTTATAATAATAAAAATATATATTAACGTGGCATCACCTTTATTTGGTTTACCACGAATTAGAGTTTGTAAAAGGTTTTTTATCTTCAATAGGTTGCGTAGTCGAATTCTTCTGGTTTCTCTGGATCGTAAATTCTTATTACTTTCTTGTTTTCTTTTCTCGTTAATTATTGTTAGTCAAAATCGTGCTATCATCTTTCAAGTCGTCTCAGTGCATCCGTGATCTTTGGAGCTTCTAAGCATACTTAAAATATTTTTTTCTAATAAAATCTTCCATTAGGTATCCAGTAAATCTTAAATAAGTTATAAGTACCTTTTTCTATTGCTCAATCTTAATTTTATTAAAATTTGTAACTATTTTTTATCGTGTGGCCATATTTTTTGCAGTATCAGGATTTATTTTTTCTCTTTTATATGTAGATTTAGAAAGGTTTTTGTTATTCTCTTGATTCTGGATTAGCTCATTTGTTAATCAATACTTGCTCAAATTGATTAAATCTCTGATCCAAGTTTGTCTTAAGCTCTTTAGATTGTATTGAATTACATTTCCATCTATTAGGAGAGAGGTTAATAATTAATTTCTTGCTTGATATTATATTCATCTTTCTGTTTTTTAATAGTTAGCATAAGAGATTAAGTTATTTATTTTATATATTAAACTTCTTTTGCTAAAAGACTACAGATTGGATGAAATAAACACTCCTGAATCTATTATTAATTGACAAGAGATAAAAAGCAAAAATTAGATTTATAAAGTTTAGTTAATTCTAAAAAATATTGAATAAAGACTGTGATAAACCCAAAAAGGATTAACAGTTTTGCTGGCTATGAAAGAATGATTTAAAACTAAAGAAAGATGCAAATTGAAAAAAGATTGCATTTGAGGCAAAAATATTTAATAAAAAATCAGATTCAGATATATCAAGTGAAGAATTAATGAAATTGATGGAAGGAAAAGTTGATGCAATAGAAAAATCAGAAGAAAAGTAGCAAGAATTAAATCTTTTTACGATTTTCTGTGAATTATTAATACTTTTTGATTCGTGGAACCAAATATAAGTGACGCCAAATTAATATATTATAATATATTATGTAATAAAAAGATTAGCCTATATTTTGAAATTTATCGATTTCTACATTTTAAATTGTAGACTGAATCTTAAAATTATATGCCTGAATATAATTTCTTAATTTTTACCTTACATTTATTTTCCCTTTTTTATTTATTAAGCCAAACTATATTTTTTTAATTTTTTTATCTTTTAGTCTTATTTATATTGACTGTCTAAATATTCGATTTTCATTATATTTGCTGCTATCATTAACATTTTATTAATTTTAATTTTTTGCCATATTTTTTTTAAATAGTTTCATAATACTAAATTTTTTAATTAATTAGAAAACTAATTGTATACTTCTATTATTTCATTAATAATGCAAGAAATATATAAAATTAATTAAGCATTAACTTATAAAATAATAATAGTTAAATATATTATTTATATATTATTCTTTACAATCTGCTTGCTATTTTTATTTTTTATTAGTCTAATAAAGCTATTTTTTTATTGATGAAATAAACTACATATATAAAATTTCAATGCATCATTAAATAAGAGATTTAAATATTTGCTATGGATTAATATTTGCTTGTAAAATTTATATTTTACTTAAGAAAATATGTTTAAGCACTTCTTTTAAAGGAATGTAGTTAGGTTTAATATGTTTCTAATTAAATTATTTTATAGCATATTTAAATTATAAATAAATAAGGTTTAGTTTTTTCTTTATCAGCACCTTCTTATTTTTAAAGTTAATAGCAAATATTTTATTTTTAGTTATTTAAGCCTAAAAAAGCATTTTATGGTTTGCTATTTTAAATTATTTTTTGGTTATTAACTTAATTTTAAAATTTACTTTAAAATTCTTAATTTAATTAATTATATAAAAATATAGATGGCAGCCAAGTTGGGAGAATTAGTAAGTAATATGATGAAATGAATACTGCATTGAGAATAATCTCACATAAGATGCCATCATGGATAAGGGTGGACAAGCTCAGAATAGACACGCTTAACTTGCCCGAGATACTCGCTAATAGTACGAAGTTTGACTGATTTGCCATAAAAATTTTAATTTAGCTCCCAGTCTTATATTGATGCTATTTGAGAAGACTGCGGTATTTATTACAAACTGATAGAATAGCTTAATAATAAAAAGATTCTCCTTATGAAGAAGTTGGCATGATTCATTAGACGACTAGAGATAAAAAAATAATGAGATCACTTATTTAACTCTAACAGTTAACTTACGACAAATTTTATAATGGAGACGTTAATTAATTAGTTTATTTATAAATATAATTATTACTTTTCTTACATATTCAATAAATAAATTTTTAAATGTCTCCTTAACTTTATTTCTCTATGAATAAATTAACTAAAGTAAGAGATTACTGAGCTTATCTTTTTATAAATGATTAGATGATATAGATAACAATTTAAAATATTTTTTATTTAATAAAATACATAAAATGCTACCTAAGAAATAACAGGCCTCTCTTAATGATTAACTAAAAGAATAACAATCTAATTCAATCCAATAATCACCTCTATAAAATAAAGAACAATAATCTTAGGAGTCCCCCACACAAATGAGATATAAACTGGATGAGATTTACAAATAATTCAGTTTTAATTTTCTTAATTCAATTAACTAATAAAAGAACTTTAAGAAAACAAATATTCAATTAAAAAATATATAAGAAATAATGGTTAACGATGAAATATTCCTATGAGGATCGAAATAAAAGAATAATAATAAAACATTAGAAGAAAAATAATCTGCTATGTATGTTAAAAGCAGTATCATTATAAAAGATGATTTTGAAAATATCAAATAAATGAAGATAAAGAAGAAACATATTAAAACATTATTTTAAATAAGGCAAACTTAAACAGAATCAATTTATAGGAAAAAATTTATAATAATACTATTAGGTATTTTAAAAGTAATTTTTAGTTGTAGAAGACTTAACCATAAAGTGCAAACTTTAAATAGAGATGACAGGCTATCGAAGTTCTTAGCAGCACTTTAGTTTAAAAAAAGAAATTTTCAAATTCATGGATGTAAAGGAAAATTTCCGAAATCATCTGCTCCTTTTAACCTTTTTTAAGCAAAATTTTTTTTTAAATTTAAAAATAAAACAAATTTTTAAATATTAAGAATAAAACAACTTTTTTAAAGTTATTAAGAAAAAAATTATTTTATTTATTTACTTTAAAAAAATATATAAAATGACTGGCTTCAAGAAGGATTTTTTTACCACCTCCTCAGAACAGGAGAGAAAACCAGAAGCAAATATTCTCACCACGTCTTCTTCAACTTAACGCTCTTCTTAATAAAAATAACCAGAACAACAAAATAAATTAGAAGAACTAATAAAAAAATACTAAATCCTACAAATTAAAATAAAGCGGATCTCCTCCATCAAAGGACAAGTTAGAACTGAGATAAAAATTCAGAACAGAAAAGTTAAATACAGCTCTCAACGCCTCCATTTAAAACTGAAAAAGAGACCACTCAACTGAATCTATAAAAATAATTACGAATAAATATTAAATTAACGAAGAACAAAAAGTACGATAATTAATTATAAACCCTATTATTTTGATTTAGACAATATTGAAATAGAACAATCGGACTCTTAGTAGATGAAACAGCTGATTTATCAACTTATTAGAAACATAAAATAACTCTAAGAGGAATTTAACTCCCAGAAGGAAGAGATATTTGTAATAAGTCAGGATTTGATAAATTATTAAGATAACGATGAAGTCCA
Organism: Loxodes magnus; assembly: GCA_946699065.1. NCBI lineage: Eukaryota > Ciliophora > Karyorelictea > Loxodida > Loxodidae > Loxodes > Loxodes magnus. The sequence continues at coordinate 34,460 of CAMPDV010007806.1, forward strand.
TATGGTGGACCGAAGAGCTAAAGTCGGAGTTTATGAGCAAAATGCAAGTTTAGAGAATGATATTCGAGTAATGCAAGAGCAAGACGAGAAAAACTGTGTAAAATGATTCAAGACTCAAATTAATAGAAGAAAACCTGTAGAATGCCTTCATAAGGAACTCCAATGGAAATAGAGAAACAAGAAAAGACATTTCCGAGAGCAAGGAAAAGATGCTATATTAGCATCAGCACTTGACATTTATGGAGGAAATATCCCCAATAGAAATAAATAAGAATGAATATCTGGAGAATGTTAATTAATAGCAACTGAATTAACGAGCGAAGGAATTCTTCCCATCGGGAAATAGGAAAATCTGAAAAAAATTCTCAACTCAGATTATATAAAAGAGAGAAGTCAAGGAAAAAGAGCACAATGAATGAACATGCAGGAAAGGAGATTTTATACATTTAAAACTTTAATTAAGCCGGAAGGCAAACAGTTATTTAATGATTTAAATTTATTTATTTACTTCAAGTTAACAAAAAAGTAAATTTTCATAATAAAATGGAAGAAATTATATATTAATTATTTTAATTATTAGTTTAATTAGTATCTAGCATGATTTTTCCTTTTGCTCGCCTTTAGCTAACTTTTAGAGTTTGAAGGTAGCCTAGCTCTCGCTATGCTGTATTTCATTCTCTGAACGGTCTCTTGATGGATAACTGGGAAATTATGTTAATTAGTTTCTTCAAAAAAAACAGAAACCACTATGTTTATTGAAGACATACTCATAATCATAGACTTAAAACCCCTACTAAAGCGAGATAATCTCCAAATAAGTTTCCTTCATCCTTTTGAATCCAGCCAGAAATTTTCCTAAGGATTGGAGATATAATAAGATATTTAAAACTCTCACTCGATAATTCTTTTAATTATACATTAAAATTTAAATAATTTAAAATATCTAGAAATAAGAAATATCTTTAATTCTATAGTCTATACATTATTTATAAGCTTTAAATTATGCTACAGCTTAAATTAAAAATTCTAATCATTAAAATAATAATTTTAACTTTTTAAAAAATTCAAAAAAGAATCTTAAAAAAGATAATTAAAACAAAAATTTTTATCTTAAAATTATACCTCTAAAACTATTCAATACTTTAAACTAGAATTTATAAAAAATACTAAAAAAAGCATAAATGTATATATAAGATACTTATTATTTTTTGAAAGTTTGCTTAAAAAAGTTAAATATCATTTATACATCTAAAAATCTAAAGAAATTATAAACATATTTAATAATTTAATAATTAAATATATGAATGAAAGAAAGTTTTAATTCTTTCGGAAATAAAATAAATAAAACTAAGAATTATTTAATCATATAAATATTTATTAATAATAAGAAAATGCTTTTTTTCCCTTTTTTAACTACTAATATTATTCCTTTTATTTATAAAAAGCTGAGCGCTGTTGATTTGCTACGCGCTCTATAATCTCAGATTTTTTATGTCCAATCTATCTACAGATAGAAGTTTTTAAGAATTGTTAGCAAAATTATTTTCCAGATAAGCTTTGAAAGCTTAAACGAAATGATTTTAATAAAATTTCAAAAATCTTCAATTTCCATGAGATTTCAATTTCTATATCTCGACATTTTGCATCTCAAATTTTTCTATATTATCTTAAATGTATAAAGTTGCAATCATTATTAACTCATAAATAACAGCTACATTTTTAATCATTTTTAAGTAGATTACACTGTCAAATATAAATAATCTTTAAATTTACATTCAAATTTACTAATTTCCTTTTGAATTGACATTTAAAACTGAAACTGATTAGCAAGAATTACTTTCCCAAATTCTCACTAACTTCTATACTTTTTGGTTTTGGAAGAATGTAGCTTTCAAATTTTTCCTATTATTATGTTTATTTCTATTATTTTCAAATATTATATAAAATGGACTAATCTTCTTCTAAAGGAAAAAATTAGCAACATTAAGCAGAGAATTATTAAAAGGAGATGCAGCAGTTTTTTTCTGTAAATAAGACCCTAAAGCTTAAATAACGGAATTTGAATGAGAAAACTAGGACTTTGCTTTAATCCACAAGTGAAGATACAATTGGAAAATAGCTAATTAAAAAAGGAAATTAGCAGCAATTTCGAAACTTAAGAAGTAAATTTCTAATTAAAACATATAGAAGAGAGATTCAACCAATTTACCTCATATAAAAATCAATAGGTCAATAAAATTAAAACAATAAAGACTCTATGCATATTGAGAAAGTGTCGAAATTAGATTAAACCAAAAAATATATTAATATATTAAGATGTTGATATTGCAAGAGGAAATAACATCTGGTAAGAAAATGTTAATAGTTTAGCAAAACTTAAAAATAAAGAAAAAGCTTTGGAACATTTTGAGTCCAATATATTTCCCGTAAGATGATAAAATTTATGGAAGAAAATTGTATCAATGCATGGATTTACATCAATCAATAACAGAAGCGAAAAAAATAATGACGAGGAAAATATTAAAAGGAGCTAAAGGACATATAATCCTAAAAGAAGAAGATGATTGATTAAGAGGAAAAGAAGACTGGGCTGAAGAGATAAAATAAGTAGAGAACTATGCACAATTTGGAAGCAATATAGAGAGTTATAATCAATAACAAAATTATACTTAACTTAAACAGTGATGATTCTATTAAAGAGGGAGTCACATTAATCTATCATTATTATATATTGCTATTATTATATAAATAATCAATTATTCATAATATAGTCTTTGTGTTGCTTTAGTTATTTTTAAATTACCTAGTTCATGTTGACTAGGTGTTAAACTAATTTTTGCTATAATTATCTGGTTAAACAGCTTATGTAATTATACTATTCTATTATTATTGACTTAATAAGCATTATAAATTATCTAATAAGCATTTAAAAATAGTTTGCTAAATAAGAAGTATGCTTACCTCAAATTTATTAAGTATAGAATTTACTTCAGTCTAATAAGTACATGGCATTATTTCTCATCCAGATTCATTTTAGGTAACACGAAACCTTCAAAATGTTTAAAAATACCAATGCGTTACTCTTTAATATCCAGATATCATAAATACTTTTTTCATAATCATATATTTAGAAACTGCTTTTTTTTGTAGTGGTTTCCTACTGATTATCTAAAGTATATATCTATTATTCATTATATTATTTATGCAAGCAATTTAAGAGCAAATTTTAGAATTATTTACACAATGCAGTTACTTAAAAATTATAAGAATGAAACAGTTAGAATACAGACTGAGTAATTTTTAGTAAATTTCAGCATTTTCCACAAATTACTAGCACTAAGTTAATTTCAAATTAGATGAAAAACTATCAGGACTATAAACTTTAAATCCAATCCTATAACTTTCGGAAAAATCTTAATGATCATCATTATCCTATTAATAATCCCTATTATATATGCAGAGAATATGAGATATTTTAGCATATAGTTAAATGAATGCACTATTCTAAGATAAGTGAATGACTATTGTAAAAGATTTTAGATAATGTCTTTAAATGAAATGTATTATATGATCAAGATTATATAAATTCATTTACAAAGTCATTATTAAAATACTTTGATTTCTATATTTACCAGAATACTAATGTAATGAAGACTTTAATTGCTTGAAAGGGAGATAGCTTAATGGAAGAAGTAAAGAAGAAAAGAAAATTAGAGTAATTAAAAATAATGGGATAAAGATGAGATTTAAAAAATAATTTAAAATACATGCATTAATTCCTTTAATTGAAGGAAGCAATTCTTACATTAAATAGACGTAAAAAAACTCTTTTAGTTTGATAATTAAATTTAAAGTTCTTTATTAATATCAAATTATCAAAAATTTAAATTTAAATCAGCGAAAAATTTTATTTAAGCTAGAATCTTAATACTATTTAAATATTTTAACCTTTAATAACTTAACATACTAGGTTTTTCTTTTAATAATTCAGACATTGTTTGCCTTTATTTATTTTAAAAGATAAATTCTTAATTGTGAAAGATAAATTTTAAATGTATTGCTCTCAATTTGCGATCTTCCATTTTCTCAAAATATTGTCCTACGCTCCTGATACTATCCATTTGTTATCATTACTCAAAGCCAATGAGCTTACCACTCCCTAGTGACCTGTTAAAGTTAATTTATTCTCTCCCGTTTAGAAATTCCAAATCTTGATTGTACTATCCGTAGAACTTGATATTATCCAATTACCATCCGATGTTATCTTTACTTAGTTTACATAACTTGAATGACCTATAAGAGTACGAATACACTAGCCTGTTTATAAATTTCATATCTTAATAGTACGATCAGCACATCCCGATAAAATATAGTTATTATCCATTGAGGTAATCACAGAGCATATATGTGCTGAATGACCAGAGAGAGTTCGAATGAGGTATCCAGTCGTTAAATCTCATATCTTTATAGTAGTATCAGAACTTCCTGAAACGATTCATTTCTAATCACTTGATATCGATACAGAGTTTATCCAATGCTTATGTCCCTACAATGTATTTTTTAGCTAGCCACTATTAAAATCCCATATATTTATCGTATTATCTCTACTTCCTGATACGATTCATTTCTGATCATTTGATATCGCTACAGATCATATTTAATTCGTATGTCCCTGTAGAGTACTCTTTAGTTAGCCAGTTGTAAAATTTCATATCTTTATCGTAGTATCTCAACTTCCAGAAACGATTCAATTCTGGTCACTTGATATCGCTATAGATCTTACATAATCCGTATGTCCCTTCAAAGTACTCTTTAACTAACCAGTTGTGAAGTCTCATATCTTTATCGTAGTATCAATACTTCCTGAAACGATTCATTTCTGGTCATTTGATATCGCTACAGATAATGCAGGACTCATATGTCCCTACAAAATTTTATCTAAAATAAGTAAATATTTACCTTGACTTTAGTCATAATTGATTTAATATTTCACTTCTACTTAAGTAGTTGCTGCCTTATTTTCTTCTTTTTCTTGAAGATTTAAGTTATCCATTAAAGATTATATGCCAACAATATCAGGATTAGTTTTAGTCAACTGAACTTAATTTTTCTTAAGTATAGCTAGCAATTCGTTTTTTATTGATTCCAATTTCAGCCTTTCAATTGGATTTTGTAGTCAACATCCTTAGATAATTTAACGATACTCTTGAGGACAATCCTCAGGTATTTCCTCTCTCTCTTCTGCTCTCACACTTTCTCTAATGAACTAATCTTATGCCCCATTTAAAGACATTCCTCGAGTAGCAATTTCCCAAAATATAACTCCCATTGCAAATATGTCAGATTACTTACTATATTTAGGATTTATATTTATCAACTCTGGGGCCATCCAATGAGTGTATCCTACTTCTTATTTAGTAGCTAAAAATTTTGATTCTGCTCTCACTTGATATAATCCGAAATCAGTTATCTTAGCTTTGAGCTTATCATCTAATAAGATGTTACTACTCTTAAGATCTCTATGCACGATATTTTTCTCATGGATAAACTCTAGACCTAAAACAATATCCAAACTTATCTTGTAGCGCAAATCCCATGGCAAATCTTATTCGTTTTGCAATAAATCAAATAAATTTTATGGTAAAAATTCCATTACCAAACATAACGGTGCAGGACAGTATCCATATAATGATACCATATTAGGGTGATGCATTTTTAATGACATTAATATTTCCTATTCCATGTCTTCTTAAGCCTTTTGAGATATACTTTAGTTATATAACTCTTTAATTGCTACCTCAATGTTACCCTACATTAGTCCTTTATACACCACTCCAAAGCCTCCTTTAGCTATCTCTTCTAACTTCTAAATATTTGAAGCTTATATAATATACTCTTTTTCGCTTGTCGAAAGCATTTTTTTATTTATAAATAAATGATTTAAAATATGAAAACAAGGAAAACCTTCATAATTAAAAATCTTGTTTAATCTAATTATTAATACCTAAATTAATATAAAACTATAAATAAGTATCAGCTAAAATTTTATATTATTCTTTTCTTTCTTCTATACTTTCATTTTAAGTTCTTTTAGATTACTATGCATATAAATTAAGATATAAAATTAGAATTTATTTATATAAACATAATTATAATAAAAAGGAAAAAGTATTTTATGGAAAATTATTGACTGAGTTATTTTTATAACTATCTAAGATTTTATATTATTTTATGTATTTTAATTATTTTTTAAATATAAGAACATTTTAAAAAAAAGATGTCAGGTTTATAGAAAGGTTTCTTCTCTAAAAACACAAAAATAGAAGAAGCAGCAAAGACAGAGGAGGAGAAATAGCTAACGCAATCCATGCAAATGGAGAAAACTTGTAAGCCGAAAACAGAAGTACGTAAGTATGAATTGTAATAAGTGATATCGTAAACATATGAAGAACTTGAAATTACTTAGGAACCTATTATTGGTAAAGCTCGTAAAACAGGTTAAAGATAAAATCCCTGGTAAGAAGAAAATAGAAAACTTAAGGACTTGGTTAATGAGCTCAGTAAGTAAATAAAGGAACTGAAAATGTCAACTGAAAGAGATATCCTATTGAATGAGCAACGCATCTTAAACTATGAAAGAGAAGCCTAAGGAATGTAGAATTTGATTCGAGAATAACAAAATATTACGTAACGACTATAATAACAAATATAAGTCCTTATTGGGTAACAGTAAACCTTTGTAACGTAACCATCGCGAATAATTAACCCTGATTTAATGGAGCTGGAACTCCCTATTGTTCCTCCATATCTGCCAGCAAAATTATTACCACTTAGAAAAAAATGTTATAAATGCGGCAGTCAAAAACATCTTTATCGATAGTGCAAAATTTTTCAAATGCAACAAAGATAATATAGGTAAAAATAAGAAGCCAAAAAATAAGCATATTTTTAATAGTAAGAGAGATTTCGAAGAAATGAAAAAGCTAGAATACAGAGAATCTTTTGCAATAGCAATAAAAGGTTGTATAAAATCAAGAGTATAAATATATGGGATAGTTTTCAAAGTAATGCCAGACCTTAATTTTAAAGTTGGAAGGAAAACCAATTCAAAAACCCATCTATAAGTAGAAAGGATGTAAAAAATACAGGGGATAGGATTTCCTCCTGAAACTTTTTCTAACATTTTACATTATTATTATTATTATTTAAGAACATTTATTTTTAAATAGATCTTAGTTATAACCTACAATCATTTATTTTAGTTAGTTTGTTTTTAACTTTATTCATTTCGCTTGAATAATTATAAAAATAAAATATAGTTATAATTGAAAAGTAGGTGGGAGCTGAGAATGACCTTCGTGATAACACTTTCTGGTTTTATGGCTAGGAACAAGCTCCTTTCCTGTCGCTGAGAAAGTCCCTGGACAGAGTCATTTTCTGAAGGGAACACTGTCTTTGAGATTATCCGCTCTTGGTAGGGGCTTGAAGCCTGGCTGCTCATAGCGATGGAGCTCCCTAGCAGCTGTGCCTGGAGCACAACAGGATATCCCCGTTATTCCATAAAAAGAGAGCGTCGGGTCGTGCAATCGGAAAGGAGTTTCCGGTCCAAAAACTTTTTTAGTTGAAATTAATTAATTAAAATATAGTTGTTTTGCTCATAATCCATTTATACTTTCTAGTTCATATCTTAATGCTTTGACATAATTTATTTATATAGTAGTTAGGATTTAGTAGCAATTATTAAGTTTTACACTAAGTATTTTTGTTTATTACTCTAAAGCTTTTTTCTATAATCAGTCTTACTATATTATCTACCTCCTTATCCTTTACTAGTCATGAATCATTTCTTACTAAACACAGACAAATACATTCACTCTATAGATTAATATTTATCGTTTTTTCTTCATTATGCTGAATTATTTTTTTGTCAACTAAAGTTCTAAAAATGGCTAGTAAAATAAAAGTATAATTAAATGTAAAAAAAGAAAATAAGGATTTGAATAGAAAATAGATACTGAAATAATCTTAAAACTAAGAACTAGAAAATTATAAAAATATCCAAAATCTATTGTATAGAAACTATAAACAGATTAGAAAGCATTATATAAATAGTGATTAATGTTACTAAATATTTGAAAATATTAGATATAAAATTATTAATTAGAAGCAATATCTATAATGTCTAAAAGCTACTTTTTATAATAATTATGTCTTCGATATTATTATATTAAATAACTTGATAAATAAAAGAAATTCAATATTGTTTATATTTAGCTTTTTAATTAAGTTTATTAGTTTATTTTAGAAAAATGTTAAAGCTAAAGTACTTAAAAATAGATTTTAAAACTGAAGATTAAATATTATATATCATACAAAATAAAATAGGAGGTTAATTACAAAATTGAGAAATAGAAATCAGAATTGTTAAGCAACGAAATTAATTTAAAGATATTTAATATAATAATGACAGATTTAGAATCTACATCCTAATGATAAGACTAACAAAGAAAGTTAAGAAATTTCAAACATTTCATGGTTCGAATATTATTTAAACTTGATTAAAGAAGAAATATAAGAAAATGCTATGAAAGAGAATAAAGTTTTTAAGGTATAATAAAAGTTAAATTAAGTAGTGTATTAAAATTAAATGAGCATCTTTTATTTCTCGGAATAAGATAAAGAAATTAACTTCAAGCATCCTATAAAAGGTTGATACCTTTAAACTCTCAATAGTTAAATACACAGAAATTCCTAAATCCGAGCTATCTTTTGAGAAGGTATAAATAAATAAATTTGATTATAGAGCGCGTAGCACCTCGTTGGTGCGCAGCTCTTTAATAAATGTTTCAATACATGTCTATTTCTTCAAGTAAGCCTTCAGGTAATAAAAATTCTTCTCTTATTAGTTCCATATCTTCATCATTTTCTTCTTCAATATCTCTTGTTCTTCTGTCTTCTATCTATCTACGTTTTATTGATTCTTTGTTACAAGCATCCATTATTTTTTTTTACATACTTTGCTAATTTTCGTTTCTAATTCTTTTCTTCTTAACCAAGCTTTTATAAACTCATAAAAACTATCCTTTTCCTGCTCTATAATCTTTTCCTATTCCTTTTTTCATTTAATTTTCTTTTCTAAGTATCTTTTTTTCTTTTTTCTAATATGTTTTTGATATAATCTTTTATTATCAAGTCAGTTTTAGCTCTTTTTTACTCTTCTTAGGTTCTAATGAATTTTTCGAATTTTGCCATACCTCATATTATATCAAATAGTTCCATTCCTTGTCTTTCTACTCCTATTGTTCTTAACTTTCTAATACATATTTATCTACTTTCTTTGTATTCTGAGCATTTTTCTATGATATGCCTTTCGTTTTCTCTTGCATCATTATTACAGAAAGGGCATTTGCTTGTCGCAACTAGGTGTCTTTCTATTAAACAATCCTGGCTCCCATTACATCTCGTTCTTATTCTAAATATGTAGCATATTTCTTCTTTTCTATTTTTATTGTATTTTAGGTAGTTGGATGTCCTACTACACATTCATCAAATCATGTTTTTCTATACTGTAGAGTTGTTATCATTTACTCCATTCTTTCTCTATCTTCTACGTATACTCTATGTTCTCAAATTGCACGATTAATGTTTTTCTTCCCTTTTTTGATTATTATTACCATCATCTATAAATATATTTTTGTCTTCAATTTTTAATTCTAATTTTATTGTCGTGCAGTATTGTTCAAAAATAAAGTTCTCTTCTTTACTTAGATCGAACATTAATCCATCTACTGTTTTTCCTTAGTTACCTATTAGTCTGCCTCTTAATCTCAGCGTTTTCTGCCATAGGTAATGTTTAAATTTCATAAACTGTAACTCGTATTCTAGCATCTCATTTTGCACTTAGAAAGGGGCATCTATGATTGCTCGTAAAAATCTTCTCTATATTATTTCTAATTGTTCCATCACTTATTTTCCTACAAATTATTCACAATATGGGATAACTTCTGTCCCATAGCTGAATACTGAGCTTACGAACGTTTTTATCATTATTCTTGCATTATATGGTGTTAATCCCTTATTCATTATTATTTTACCCAGTATTCATGTTTACATCTTTTATGCTGCTTCTAGTCTGTTCTCCATGTGTTTTTCAAAGCTGATGGTCTCTTCTATTATATGCCCTAGGTACTAAAAGGACGTTACTCTTTCGATTCTTAAATTTCCCACCTCAATAGTATTGCCTATATTTTCTCAGTTTCTATTTTCTGCTGCTTTTCATATCATTCATTTTGCTTTATCTGCAATTTCCAGTTTGTATTTTTCTGCCCATGAGGTTAAATTTTTGATTACTTCCTCTAATTATTCTCATTCACTTATTAAGGCTAGGTCATCCGCATATGCGAAACATCCTGCATATATTTCTTGTGTTCATCCCTCATCATTTTTAAAGTCTATCGTAATTCCTAGCTTTTAATCTTCCAAGCTATGGAGAAGTCTTGCTATTATTAAGTTAAATAGTCTTGGCGACGTTATGCTTCCCTGTTTTAGTCCTTTATTTGTCGCGAATGATTTTGCTATTTATTCATTGATTTTAAGTTTAATTTCTTCTTCACAGTAGAAGTTTGCTAGGAGTTTAGTTATCTATTCCGGTACTTTTAGATCGTTTAGGATTTATCATATATCTTTTCTTTGCACCGAATCGTACGCTTTCTTAATATCAACAAATATTACGAAAACATCTTTTTTGTTCCGTATTGATCATTCCTATACTGTTCTTTGGTTTGAAAATTTATAGTGAGCATGATTTTCCTTTTTTAAAGCCATATTAAAATTCGCTTCCATTATTATGAAGATATCCTTATAGTTGCTAGAAAATTCATGCATCTACTATTTTTAAAGCATGATTCAGTAAAGAGATTGGTCTATAATTCATCGGGTTCATCTGTCCTCCTTTTTTGTATATTAATATTATGTATTATTATTTCATCTCTTAAGGTATTACTCCCTCTTAAATCATCTTAACTGTCATTTTACATGTTACTTCTGTTAGTTTTTTCCCACCTGCTAATATTGTACCTACTTGTATTTCATCAGGTCCTGCTGCTTTTCATTTCGCCAATTAGTTGATGATTTCTCAAATTTCATATTCATTTACCACTATTTATCTCTTGTTTAAGAATTTAGTTGGTAACGTATTATCGCCATCTTCATACAGTTTCTACCATTCATCCCTGAAAGTATTAACATCTTCTTTTAATAAGGGTACTCATTAATTATTTTTTCTATTAAGTAAGTTTTTTAGTTTCTTCCACATATCTGTTAGACTTCCTTTATTTTCATTGTCCATAGATAGGTTTAGTTAGTTTCTTTTATCTTTTTTTCTTGATTAAATGTATTCTTATCTTACTCTTTAGTATTCTCTTTGATTCTCAATTTATTGATTTTCATTTATTTGTTCTCTGTTCTTTACCCTTTATTTTAATTGTTTGCTGCATTTTCTAAAGATTTTATTACACTATTTTGTTGTTTCTGATATTTATATATCTTAGAGTCTTATGTTTTGAATTTTCCACATACTATTTAAACTCCTTCTTATATCTTTTTCTTTCATCATTTATAAGTCTATGTGCCGTTTAGGTTATCAATTTCTTTTTCTTAGAGATTTTCTTGTATAAATCTTTCAAATTTTTCTTATATCTCTTTTTTCTTTAATAGTAGGTAGTTTATTTTTGCTATCTTTTATGGCTTTCTTAATTCTTTACTCATCTTTACCTATATAATACCAGGCCTATGGTCACCTATTACGTATGAGTAATAAAAATCACTTTTTATCACCTTTTCTCTCATTCTCTCTTCGATTAAAAAGTAATCTATTTTATACTCATTGTTTTAGTGAATAAAGGTACCTATTTCAGTTGGGTCTAGGTATATTAAATTATTCTGTTCCATAAACTGTGTCATTCTCTTTCCTGCTGAGTTTGTTTTCTTTGGCAGTCATTTTTCTATGTGCGCATTTCAGTCTCCTATTATCATTATATTAAGTCCTTTTTCTATTGCTTATAGTTTAAATTAATTCACTAAATTATAGAAAGGCTCATACTGTTGGTTGTTATAATAAATAAAAACAGATATGGTATATTTAATTTTTGAGTTTCTCATCTAATCTCGTATTTTTGTAGTTTTATGAATTAGCCTTACATAAATGTATAATTAACCTAATAATTATTTAGCATTAGACTAATTAACTTTAATATTAGGTTCTTTTCTATCTATTTAAGATTTAATTAATATTTTAGGTTTTATACTTATAATAGTTTGTGATTTTGCAATATTTACTTTTGCTGATGAAATATAATACTAAACTCCTTAAAAAAGTGATTTAAGATTGCTACAATTAATTGCTTAACGCTAAGAAAGTTAGTTAGTATAAATTATGTCTTTTAACTATCTAAGGAGTGAAGCTAGGTAATAAATCTTATTTCTTACTATTTTCATTTCATATCAGATATGTCTTCAAAGTGTTTTATGTATTCTAATTAGCTTTCTTTTGGAAAAGTAGCATAATAGCCTATTAAGTTTATTAAAAAAGCTGATTGGGTGATTTGAAAAAGAACAAGCACTTAGCTTATTAATGTTTCTTAACTTAAGCATTTGGATAAATTTCTAAGCTTTATTTCTAACATTTCTAGTTCTAAAATAAAGCATTTTAATATTTTATGAGCATAATACCAATAGTAATAAGTAAGCTTTGGCCCGCTTTTATATATAGAGAAATTAAAGAAAGGTAATTTTAAATCTATAAAAGAATCAATCATTTACACATTTCAAGTTCTGCATTTATTGTAAGTTGTAGTGATGTGTAGGTTATAAATTTAATTGCAAACTCATTTAGAGATATTAAATCCAAGAAGAAACAAATATAAAGATCTTTTCGGTTATAACTGTGATTGTGAATATTTAGGTAACATTCACTAGCTAATATCTTGGTATGACAATCTCCTTAACTTACCTTTTAAAATAAGACTGCTGTAGAAAGTAAAAGGTATTCAGAAGCAGTATTAATAAAAACTACATACAAGCATCAAATAAAGTGAGTATTTATATTTAAGTAGAGAAGAGATTCAGAATATTAATTAAATAGATTAAATAGAAGACAAAGAGTCTTGAAAAATAGGAAAAGTCTGTTACACTCTGCATAATAGTAATAAATAACTGCACAAAAGAATAATTATAATTAAATCAGCAACCTTAGTAGATATTTAAATAAGTAAAACTAGATAAAATCGAGTTAGCAGTATGGCATACAATAAAAATGCTGCATAACCATTAATCTTTAGCAAAAGTAATAGAAATTACAGTTTAGCAGACTAGCATCAAATAAAAAGGCTCTACAGGACAGATAAATTTATCTATTACTAGGATTCAATTAATTATGGAAAAATATTACCAACTAGTAAGTAAATAAATTTAAATAGCTTCGTCAATAGTAGATTTAATAGCAATTTCCACAAAATAGTTTATGAACCTTATAGTATAATGTTATGATAAAACCTTATTTATTTAAACTCTAGATGGTTTGATAATAGCAAAATCAATAATTTTCACATTCAAATAGCAAAAATTACTGTACAATGTTTATTGGTAGAATAATGCTACTTAGATATAAAAAAACTATTTAGAAGTTTTTAAAAAAATATAAATAAAATGGAAGAAATTATTTATCTGCACAGTCAACATAAGGTTTTGTGATATTATAACAGTAGAGACTACTTTTAAGCAAAATTTTATTTCACTGTATAAAAGAACTTGGCAGATAGAAGCTTAAGAATTAATTATCAAACGGTAAATTGATATGATATATAGAATTAGAAATAAAAAGATAAAGTAGCTAAGAATTTATGAAGAGGAGACTATAAAATTACTTAAATTTCATTGCAGTTGAGTTAAGAATCAGTTATTATAAGGAAGATTTAAGAAGGAGGTCATTTTGAAAAATAATCAATTTAAATAAGTAAGACATACTTAAAAATCAGAAAATACTAGTAATGTAGAAATTACAAGGATTTGAGCTAATAAAAAAGGATATGAGATAAAATCATATGACAAAATAAGATATGTAGGAACAAAATAATCTTTTGATTGAATGGTTAGCTCGAGGTATCAAATCTCTCCAAGCACTCAGAAGAGTAAATATCCACATTCATCTAATCATCTTTAAGAACCAAGCTCCAGAAATGTAAATCCTATAAAAGAAGTTTAAGGCATGAAGTTGACGAGTCAAATATATTCACTAAGCAAAATTCTTAAGAACCCCGGGTAAAAGAGATAAAATTTGAATTTTAAAGCAGATGATAATTTGCAATATCTTGAAAAAATGGAAAGTAAATAAACTTGAATCTACAAACAAAATTAGATCAATGAGCTTTGCTCAAGCAAATACAACTTGGTAAATGAGTTAATAGAGATTTTTTTAATTTCATCAAAGTTATAAAATAATGAGCCTTTACCTAAGGATGTTAGTATGGGAAGTAGCTACCTAAATATTTCTTCCTTTTCCTCTTATGTATCCAACTCACTGTAAAATTTCTGATCACTCATTTAATTTTTTCAATCCAAAGTTAATTTTTCTAACTGGTCTGCTTTTTTATTTTCTTGCTAAGACGTTTACTTTCACTTAAGGGTGAAAAATTTTGCTTAAAAATTAGATTGGAATAATGAGCTATTACTACTTTTTTTTTGTAAATTTTAAATGTGATGTCCTTTTAACATTTATTAAGAAAAATTTTACAACAACAAAGATTATAGAATAAAAAAGTAGACAAATACTTTCAGTATAAGTGTGCTTCATATTTCAAATGCAAAATTAAATATGACCAGAACAAAAGAAAAATGAGATTGCTTTTATTGAACGAAAATTATTCGAGACAGTATCTTTTCATTGATAACGAATCAGTTCATTTCGAAGTGGGTCCGTATAAAGAGAAACTACCTGAACTTCTATATTTATGAAATATAAAAATCGTAATTGAGATTAACCAAATTTTTACAAATAAACTCCATCAAATTAAGGTTGTCAAATCAATATATCAATTAAAATTTAATTAGATATGGGCAAAAAATTCCTAGCTCCTTTTATTTCACTGCATATTGATAATTCGATATCATAATATCAAAATTAGAATTTTCGAAAGAATTTAGGTTATTGACTGAATTATTGAAAGTGATAATAATAAATAATAAATGAAAGACTTTAAAGCTACCAGAATATATATTAGAAAAATCTCTGACTTGATAAGAATAGATTTAACTTAAGATTTTTTAAGCAAAAAGTATCAATTGTATTTATAACTTTGCCTTGTGAAAAAATATTTTATTTAGGCTATAAGTAAATCTTTTATAGTTTGAAACGAATAATTTTTAAGGCTTTAAGAAATCATATAAGATATAAATTAGAATTATTCAAAATTGTTAATTATTGTGATGGAGCTAATTGCTAGAATTAGTTTCTTATAATTGTTGTATTTAATTTAGCTTATATAGTTCGTTTTCTTAAACGATAGCAAAATATTACCAGAGAATTTCGTTAATGATTAGGATAACTTGAGAAAAACGAGTATTGGTTATGGTTTAAATTAAGAGAAACAAGAATTAGGGCGAATTAGAGAAAATACTATCAAATTTTACTAATTGACGTTAAGTTTCCCACAAGACAAGCTTAACTCATGAATTCCCAGAAATTGAGGAAGTAAGATAATTAAATTATCATCCCATCATTAAACAGATAGATATTGAAGATAAATCTTTCAGAGAGAAGAATTAATAAAGATGAGTTACTGGATAGCAATGTCAATCTGATATAAAAATATTCCACTTAGTTAAAGTAAAAGAATCCAAAATTTTGTGAAAATAGCTTCGCCAGTTTCATAAAACTGACACGAAATGCTAGGAAGTATATTAATCATTAATGCTGATTTTTTATTTTCAGGTGCTTTAGAATGTAAATAATTAAAAGAAAAGAAAAACACACCTAAAAATATAAACTAAATGCTCCTATTATTGAAAAGAGCAATTGAAATTCATTAGTTGTAAATTATAGGTTGATCCTGAAAAATTAACGACTTTTCTAAAATTATATTCGTGGGTATCTACATAATTGCTTATACACTAATTCAATATTTTTGAGTTTTTATAATCTATCTATTTATATCACCTGTTCTGTTGTGATTTCTAAGAATGAAACCATTAAAAATAATGTATCATCCTAGAGCAAATAGCATTACTTAGTAGAAAGTCATGATTCATTTAAAGGATAAAATGGAAGCTAATTCTATGAAAACCAAAATTTTGAAAAGCCCAAAGCAGACATTAAAAAGATTTCAATTGAATTTGAGCCAACAGTAATTTTCAATGTGACAATAACTCCCAAAACTGTAGCTAGAGCAGTAAAGGTTCACAGTGTTAAAACCTTTATATATTGCGAAAGACGAAAACAAGAGACATAATCTTTGAGATAATATTTTTAATATAAATCTGTTTAACTATTGGACACCTACAAATAGCTTTTGTATTTATTTCTCTTTTACCTCTTTCTTTAAAAAGAGCTTTATAAAACAAAATTTTACCCTTTATTGAGTTGAAAAAACGTAACGAGATTTACTGTAAGAAAAATATAATTTTCATATCTGAATATACGTGAAGAATAGTTACTGTTTAATAAGAATTTTTATAGCAAAAAATAGAAAGGAAGAATTTAATAACCTTTAAATAGGAGAAAATGAAGCTTGTCAACTGATGCAGATATTATCCCGTTATTTCCGATGTTATTATTGCTGATAATATTGAATTCTAATGCTCTTATAGAGTTTATTTACGCAAGAAAGTATTCATATCTCATATTTTTATCAGTAAAGCCAGAGATAAATCACTTGATATCATTTTATATTGCTACAGAATTTACAACATTAATATATCTAACAATGTACTCTTCAACTAAATTTAAGTTAAATTTCATATTCTTATTTTCTTATCATTAAAGCCTGAACTTTTCATTTGTTGTCACTTGATAATACTTCGCTATTTAAACATTTTCTTGCTTCCGCTCAAAATACTTTTAACTCTCCAGATGTTAAATTTCATACTTTTATTGTATTATCTCTACTTTCTGAAACTATTCTACTATTGTCACTTGATATTGCTAAAGATGTGGCTTAATACGTGTGAAAAGTAAGTATACGAGGATATTCCATAATAAAGGAAGTAAATTTTGAACCGTCAAGATTGCCTTCTAGAAACTTAGCATTTCTGAGATT
>CAMPDV010007807.1:0-29104 GCA_946699065.1 Loxodes magnus
AAGGTTTTTCAAAATGTACTTGTTTTTTTATTTCATCAGTTTCTTATTTCATCTATTCTAATTTTTTGCTTGATTATTTAGCTTCTAATCATTTATTTTTCTACTTCTCATAAACTCTAAGTCACTCCGGCATTTCCTAATAATTTCTATATTAATTTGGATTTCAATAAATGAATATTTCTAGCTCAAAAGAGTAATTAAATGTTTGTATGAATGAGTTATTTCAATATAATTCAAAAAACACAATTGAAGTATTCTTGTTATCTTTTAAAATTTCTAAATCAAATATTAATTCTTAAGTTCTATTTAAATCATCTGGAATTTTAAATTAAGAAACTTCAAATAAAGTTGATCGTATGAGTAAGACAAATTACAGAATCATAAAAGCGAATAAATAAGCGTATAGTATGTTTATTTATTTATTTACTTAGAATAGTGTTTTTTGCTTATAAATCGATTTTATATTTCATTATCTATAATGATTCTTATATATTTCCTTAAATTTATTAGCAATTTGCTTTGCTGAAGGTCTATTTTCTGGTTCTATACTTAAACATGAATGTAAATCCATATTTATTTCTTACTAGTAAGAAAGAGTATTTTATTATTTTTTAGAGAATAAAAGATAAGCTATTTTACCAAAGCTGTAAATGTCTACTTTATCAGTTGGTTGATAATTTTATTAATTTAGCTCAGGTGCTGATCATTTTTCAGTTCATGTTATTTATCGATTTGTACCTTAAAAATCGGTAGAACTATCAAAATCACAAATCCTAGCATTATAATTATCATCAAGTAAGATATTTTCAGGATTAATATCTTAATGAATAATTTAGTTTTAATGCAAGTATTCAAGGCCTTAAGCTATATCAATTAATATCTATAATTTTAGTTTATTTTTCATTTCATCGTCAGTAATGCTATTAATCTCCTCTATGCATTTATCTAAAGATCCTTTTCTTTTAAATGGGAAAATAAGATATAGTTTACCTTAGTTATAGCAGAATCCTTAAAATAGTAGAATATTATCATGATTAAGTTTTGAGTGGTTTACTAATTAAGGTATTGAGTTTTCAATTTTATCTCTTTAAATTATTTTAATGGCAAAATCTTATCCATATATTTTACCTTTATAGACTTTACCACTTCCTCCTTCTCCTATTTTATTTTCTTCTTGAATATTAAGTTATTAAAAGGAGAATTCTTTGAGCAATCCAAGTTAATTTAATTGTCTAGGTATATTAATCTCTTAAAGTTAATTGGTAGTCATATATAAAAATAAAGTAGAGTAATAAATAAAGAAAGGTTATAGGATAAATAAGTAAAATATAATATTTTTACATTTAAAAATATAATTTTAATAATATTTAAATATAAAATATAAATATTGCTATAGCATTAAATTATATCTAAAATATATACTTATTCTATTTATTTACTGTTACTACCTAACTTTACTTCAGTTCTTTCCTATCAAATTCTTATCTATAAATGCAACTGTCTAATCTTACAATTAATTATCATAATTCTGTAAAAACCTTTTATTATAGGCAGCTAATTTAGAGGGAAAAAGAAGAAACTATGCTTTAAAATGCTATCTTTAATTTTATTTTTTAAGTCTTAGATAAAATTTAATTAATTATCCTAAAAATAAAAATGTCTAAAATTACTAAAAATCACACCCAAATTATTTTACTTTAATATAATTAACAATAAATGTAGCTAAATGTAAATTAATTAATTAATTTTAACTATAAGGGTTAGGGTCATCTTTAATTAGAGGAAATCTTTCCTCAAATTAAAGACAATCAAAGTTTTTATATTCAATACTCAACTGTACATGTCTTCATCTGAATCAATTTCAAACTGAGATAATTCTTCTTTCTCTTCAATAAGTTCATAGAATTGTTCTTCCATCTTCTTGTAATTTTTCTCCAGCTTCTCTAAACAAATTCTAAGGTCATTGTTGTCCTTTTAAAGCTATTTATTCTGTTACTATTAATTACCAAGATCCTGTTTGATTAGTATTACACTTGAATCATCTAATATCTTCTTTTTTCTGTAAATACCTCCAAAGTAGTTACAATATAACCTCCTCGATGTTCCAAATTATTTACGGTGCTGCTCAAACTCTCTTCTTCACTTCGGATATTACCTCCAAAAATGTCCAGCCTTTTGACAACAATAGCAACGTTTTATTAAGGACTTGAATTAGAATTTTTATTCTGTTTACATTTTTTCAATTTCCATATTTTCTGATTGAAGTTAGTTTTTTTTAATTGGTAATCGAATTTCTTCTTTAATTTTCTATTGACTTGTTTCTAGGTTTTTTTCTAATAGTTCAAATTAGGAAGTTAAGGGTTCAATTTAAGACTAGACTTTACTTACCAAGTCTTGGTCTTCCTTTTTTCTATCTTACAAAAGAAGCCGAAGATTCAAGTTTTCCGCCTTCAGGATCTATATTTCGGTATTAATTTTCTCAATTAATGAATAAAGCTAAATAATGTCTTGCTTCGTGGGGTTTCTCAAGCTTTTTCAGTTTGCTAGGAAATTCCGTATTTCCCAATCCTTAACAGGAGTAGATTTATCTTTTTTGAATTCTTGGTTCTTGTTAGTTAACTGAGACTTAAGATTGATCTTTAAGGTTAGAATTCAAGGTTTAGATTCCCGGGTTTTTTCATTTTTTTCCTAAATGTAAATGATTAGAATTTATAAAATAATAAATTAATTAAAATAAAAAGGCTAATCCTTTAAGCATAAATGAAAAATAAATCTATCAATAATAAGTAACATTTTATGAATATTAGATAGATAAAAAACTAAATTATTATATTTTTTATGTGGTAGTAGCTTAATATATAATAGCAATTACAAGTATTACTAATAAACTTTCATTGGATTAGAATGTTCAGCTTAAAACTCTATAGAGAAATAGAATTTAACCTTAAACAAAATAAAAACTATTTTATATTAAATTAATAATAATTAAATATGGAGATGATAGGAATGACATGTTCTTCAATATCAAGATTCGCTGGCTAATCATCTGGACTCTTTCCCTTAGAGCGAAGTATTTAATTTTTCTGGTAGGAGCAGACTCAGATAAGGACGATAGAGCTTAATCTACTCTTAGCCTTTATTCAGATACAGAGCATCACTGGAATTTAAGTTCATGAGATTGGGTGAAGATAAAATCTGTAGCAGAGTTGACTGTGATTACAATAAGTATTATAAATTATGGTGTGGTAGGCCCTTACTGTTCTACTTTTAAGAAAACAAGATCTGTTTAATTTAATATTCAATTAACTGTCTTTCAAACTTAAACGTACGATAATTGAATAACTAAATTACAAAGAATCATAATATATAGTCCTTTAAGTTTTCAAGTTCAATATTATTATTATTATACATAAAATGGCTCCTAAGAAATAATCGACCAAAAACTAACAGGAAATTGAACAATAAAACTCTCTAATCGAAATATACTCCCTAGAAGCGGAAAACAAAAAAATGCAACAATCACTTCTAGACTTGATTTAACGATTAGATTCTCTAACTTTTACTGTGCAACAATTATAAAACGAAAATTAATGGTTAAAAACGGAAATAAACACTAAAGCCTTAATGTTGCAAGGTAATTAAAAACTGGAAAAAACGGAGCAAAAAATAGTAGAAATAAATAAACCATACAATTCTAATCTTAATAATGATTCTATGGTAATAGAAGAACAAAATTTAAATTCTTTTTCGGATCGGAAAAAAATTGTCTATTTTTTAAAATTATAAAAATGCTAAAAATGCTTAAAAATAGTCATAACTCGAAATATTGTAAAAAAAGATGTTTTCATTGCTAAAAGGTTGAACACATCTTTAGAAGATGCTGGTATTTTCAGAAGAAGCAAGAATCTAATAATTGAAAGATATGAAATAACATGACACAATTATACTGTTCTCCAGAAGGAAGACTTTACAAGAAAAAATTATAAGGTTGAGATTAATTACTATTGGATATAGTAATGCCCAAAAAAGAAGGACGAGGAAGATGTTGGGACCTAATTGAGATTGAAGAAAAATTCCTAAGATCAAAAAAGGTTAAATCTGTACAACACGATATGCAATAGAAGAAGCAAGCTCTGAAGAAGACCTGAACGATTCATTTACATCTTAAAACTCATAAACTAATTAGTGGCAAACCAAATAAAGGTGAAGTCACTTTAATAAATTATGTTATGTTATAAATAAAATTGTTTCTCCGCTATTAGAAATTTAACTCAGTCAGAAGTACAGAACTTCAAACTTTGTGCTATTTATTAAAATGTTTGGAGCAACGTGGAGTTTATGTGTTACTATTCACAGATTTTTAGCAAGTTTCCGTCCTTGATTTTCTGTCATGACTATGTTATAACTCCATCTTCTTACTATTGTACATACTTTCATTCCTGTTGCAAAAAATCTTGTTTAATCTGATTTTTTCTGTTTGTTTTGCTTATCAGAAATCCCGTTGCTTCTTTTGGAACCTCCGACAATTCCGATATAGGTGTTGTTGGTTTGGCAGCAGAAGTATCTCTTCCTGATCGGTATTAGTCTCTTCCAAGGTTAAATAAGGCTCGACGACAATTGGGATCAATCCAATATACAGCTATTTCATTCTTGATTCTTTTGAATTGAATTTTCAATTCATATTTTACAACTTAAGCCCTCACTAGGTCGAGTTCTTATCCTAATGATGTTGGATAATAAATCTAACTCTTATAGTTGTCTAAACGAGACTTGTCCATTTAGTCCTTTTTTTTTCCAGCTTGAGTGGTATTTTTTGTTCAATACTTCAACTTTTAAACTTCTTCCTAGAGTTTCACCACCATTAATGCAAGCTATGCTACATCATCTTGTTCGGAGTTTAAGATAAAGAATCGTACTTAGTATACAATACCATCTCTTGCTGCTTTCTTGGTCTCTCTTCCATATTTGGGGTTTAAAGAGTTTGTTTCTGTCGTTTGAGGGCATCGGAAGTTTTTAAGTCTAAGATTATAATTTTTGTTTGAGATTGGATTGATTTAAGTGAAGATGTGGGGTTGATTGGAGAAGTGACATCTTACTTTCTCTGTCCTTTTTAATTTTAGAAAGAGATAATAAAGAAGCCTTATAAAATGTCTGTTTTTTTAATTTAAAATTAAAGATTAAATGAATATAACTTGATTGAACTTGATTGTCTTCCGTTTATACAAAATTGATTTAAAGTTGAATAATTTAGTTAAGTTATTTCTAAGTCTGATTTAACTTTTTGCTTAAAAAGGATGTAGTATTATTATACTTACTTGTAATATTAAAATAATGATATTAATTAAAAAATAGATATTTAATAGCTAATAAATATAATTTAATTCAGCAAGCAGTTAAAATAATAAAAATAGAAATTTAAGAGAAACTTTCTATAAGAACTTATTTATGATTACTGCATAATTTATTTCTATTTAAGAAAAAATTCAAAAAATGCGTTTTCTGGAATTTATCTTACTTAGAACACTAAGTATCTTATTAGAGAGATTATTTTATTATCAAGATGGTAACTTTATCCTATAATTTCCAATAAGCTCTCAGTAATTACAACTAAAAGGCTATTTATAGTATTATTTAAATCTGTGGCTAACGATATAAAGAGATTTATAATATTTAGGAATTTATAAATTAAGCAGAAATTATTCAGTATTTTTAAAGTCAAATAATCTTAAAAGGTAAATATTAAAAGAGATTAATTCTTTATACCTATAATAAATAAATGAGATTATAGAGCTCGTAGCACCTCAATGGTGTGCAGCTCTTTGATCAAGATTTTTAAAGTTAAAAATTTCTTGTTAAAGTCTTCCACAGTTCTAGCATTCCTTGTCAGTTCTGTCTTCTATAGGGCCGCGATTGGAATGCTACCCTAAGAGACCTTAGTATCTGGTATCTTTCGTCATTAATGCTACTTGATGCTCTTCAATCTTGTCTTCTCTTCTCTTGGTTGGCTCTTCACCTATGGGGTACTTCCTGGTATCAGAGTTTAAGTCAGTTTCAGTTGGAGGATTGCTCCTGCCTATTTATTTATATAAAATGATAATAGCAAGATTTTATAAAAATACAAATGTATTAATTGTAATTGCTACTGAAGAATTTATTTCAATCTATATAAGTAGCCCCTTAAAATATTTAAGATAATGCATAACCTTAAACTTAAAGTGTAAGCATTTAATATTTAATTGTTATCATTATTTTTTCAATTAAAGACATAGTTTTTAAATGTTCATCACAATATTCTCTCTTTCTCATCCGTTCTTTTCAGCGTCCTCTTATTTAACTTTTTCTAACGTAAATAATTCTCGTCTTCTATCGAGTAAAATTTTTGGAATGTTTTTATTTGAAAATCTTAAAACTTTATATTTAAGCTTGGAAATTATTTAATTCAAACTTGATCGTAAAGTATGAGACATCTTAAATCTTAATCCTAACATTTTTCTTTAGTCATCCCTTATATCTTTATAGAAATTATTATTAATAACGTGTTCAAAATTATCAAATTACCCATAAATAAAAAAGGAATTCTCAACAAGATAATGAAGACCCTTGAGTTTAATGGGAAAATATAATGTTGCTTCCTTATTTTATATATACTAATAATTTATTTTCTAAATTGCTTATTCAATTTAGTGTATGTAATATATGGAAATTTTGGATGTTTTGAGATTATTGTAAACATATTTTAGCTCTAAACCTTCTATTATATCTCTAAGATGCGGCTCTATAATTAAATATAAATTTTGTTGTTTCTCATATATTAATATCCTTTATGCTGTATTTATGATCTTAACTGTCTATTTAGATATT
The DNA here is from genome assembly GCA_946699065.1 of Loxodes magnus. Taxonomy (NCBI): domain Eukaryota; phylum Ciliophora; class Karyorelictea; order Loxodida; family Loxodidae; genus Loxodes; species Loxodes magnus. The sequence continues at coordinate 6,862 of CAMPDV010007807.1, forward strand.
TTAAAATTAATTCAAATGCTAAGCATCATCAAAGTATTGATCTCTTTTTTTAATTATTTATAAATAAATACCAAAAAGCTTATTAAAATTTAATTTATTGAACAAATTTAAGAAATATCTGCGCCAAAAATTGTTTGAAAGGCATTCAATTAAAATATATGAAAAAGATTCAATAAAAGTTTATTTATTTATTTAGAAAGATTTCATCAATTTAAATCTTATACTTGCATTGATTCTTAACTTTATGGCAGAAATTCCATTTTGCATACTTCAGATACCTAATTCACTTCATAATCTACTTTGGGAAGCGTAAAATGTCTTGCAATGATTTTAAAAAGTAATGGTGTGACATTTTAAATCTTAGCAATTAGTTTACAGTTTTTTAATTGCCGCTAGATATTTAAAACTTATTTTTTACAATAATTTTTAAATTCCTTTTTAATGTCAAAAATACTCATAAATATGTGACTTTATTTGTTTTAATATGATTGGTTAAATTCTGATCTTAAAATTTAAGTTATAACTATTATATAAGATTATGCATAAAAAAATAAAATAATTATTTAAAAATCAATTTAGGACAAAAAATTAAATTATATCAACTATATAAGAGAAAGATAGCATGCTAATAAAAATTTAATGCTAAGATATTTGTATTATTTTAGTTAGATATAAATATTACTATTTACTAGCGCTTCTAACTATTGAAGCTCTTTTATTTTGTTTTTATTTCATTATTTAATTTATTTTTACAGTTTTTCTGATATAATTTTAGAAATTTTGCATTATTTTTTAGATATTTTTTTATTTAAATTTGATTAAAATTAAATTTAACGTAATTGCTGGCTTTTAATATCAGAATTACTTTCTTCAATTACAACTATTTTATTTTCTCTGAAAAGATCCTCTTTCTCGTTTTTTGTATGATTTCTAGATAAATCAGCTCTTATTCATTTTTCATTATTTAATAAATTACTTCTTAAAGAAAGTAAAGAAAGTAAAGAAAGTAAAGAAAGTAACAATCTAGAAATAAATCGATTTGGAATCCAAAAGATCTACCTACCTTGTAGAAAACTAAATATATACCCTCAATGTCAATCTCCTTATGTTTAGGTTTTCAACCTTATAATAAAATAATTCTTCTAATCCTACTAATACATACAGTCCGATTAATAATTGATTGCGTTGCATTCCCCAGTGGGTTTTAGCAAGCATCTTATATTTACTTTAAAAATAGTTAGAATAAGTTCTGGTTTTATAAATTAGTGTTTTAATATCTATGTTATTTTATTTAAAATTTATATGATAAAATGTTTAATTATATTATTAAACTCAATAGTGCAAACTCTTTAAGTTTAATTACTAAAATGAGTTAAATATTTTAAAACACTTAAACTCTCTAAAATAATAAAACTAAAATATTATAAAATGCTTGCTTTATTTAAAATAGCCTATTAAACTATTTTCTTATAGAAAGAACAAAATAATTTTATTTACCTCAGAGTATTAATTGAGAATTTCACTCTTATGGAGTTACTAAACTATATAATATGTTTAATATTAGTTCATCTACAAAAAAATCACTCCAACAAAGATTTCATGAAAATGATGAATAAAACAAAGATAATATACATGCACATAAAAAACAGAATGTCTAAAAGTTGATTATTTGAAATAGATTATAGTTAATTCACAAAAAGGAAGTGACTGATAGCAAAAACTATAATTTAATTAAAAAGAATAAACAATACATAAGCTTTAAGAATTATTATTAATCATTAATCATTAAAATAACTGTTCACCTTCCGGCTTAATTGAAGTTTTAAATGTATAATATTTCCGTTCCTTGCATTGCTTTTTTTCCTTGACTTCTCCTTTGAATAATCTGAGTTGAGAATTCTTTTTTCCAGATTTTCCCATTTTCCGATGAGAAGAATTCAGTCGCTCCCTACTTCAGTTACTATTAAATAACATTTATCCAGATATTCATTTTTATTTTTTTTATTGGGGACATTTCTGTATAAATGTCAAGTGCTGTTGCAAATGAAGCATCTTTTTCTTGCTCTAGGAAATATCTTTTCTTGTTTCTCTATTTCCATTGGAGTTCCTTATGAAGGTTTCTACAGGTTTTCTTCTATTAATTTTGGTCTTTAATATAATTTTACTATGTTTTTCTCGTCTAGCTCTTGCATTACTCAAATATCATTCTCTAAACTTGCAATTTGCTCATAAACTCAGACTTTAGCTCTTCAGTCTACTATATGGACTTCATCATTATCTTTATGGTTTATCAAATCAGGACTTAATACAAACAACTCTTCCTTCTGGGAGTTTAATTCCTCTTCGATTTTTTATGTTTCTAATAAGTTTATAAATCGGCTGTTTCATCCACTAAGAGTCCATTTATTCTATTTCAGTATTATCTAAATCAAAGGTAAAAGTATCTAAATTGAATTATCGAACTTTACCTTCTTCGATTATTTTTTATTTTTTCGTTATTATTTTTATCGATTCAGTTGAGTGGTCTCTTTTTTCAGTTTTCAATGGAGGTGTTGAGAGCTGTGTTAACTTTTCTGTTCTGAAATTTTTATCTCAGTTCTTACTTGTTCTTTGCTGGAAGATATCTGCTTTATTTTAATTTATAGGAGTTAGAAATTTTTATAAGTTCTTCTAATTTATTTTGTTGTTCTGGTTATTTTTATTAAGAAGAGCTTTAAGTTGAAGAAGACGTGTTGAGAATATGTGCTTCTGGTTTTCTCTTCAGTTCTAAGGAGGTGGTTATAAAGCCCTTCTTGAAGGCAGCCATTTTAAATGATGAAGAATTATTACTATTAAGCATATAATGTTTATATAGCTTTAATTAAATTTGCAATATTTTTCCATTATTATAACATTATCTTCCTAATAGTTTATTTTTAAGTAATTTACTCCATAAACTTTATATTTTTAAGCTTTTTAAACTTATATCTGACTATTATATGAAAAGAGATAATTAATTATAATTTAAAAGTCTAAATTTTGAAGTAAATAAAAGATATTTTTAATTCCAAGTAAATCTTAATTATCTTTTGCAACTAAATTGATTCTTAATTATGTTTGAAGGATTGTAAATATATTTAAAATATAAATAAAAAGCATAGCAAAATATTATATTACATTAATAATAAAAATAAATAAAAACATTTACTTTGAATAGTAATTATATAAATCTAATTATATTTATTCACTATTATTAATTATTAATTTAAATTTTATATCAATAACAGATTATCTATATATTTTTATTCTAAATTTATTAAATTATGGAAAATTAACTATTTACATTTTAGCTTTAGTAAAGTTTTTATTATAGTTTAAGAAACTTACATTACTTTACCAAACTATTTTCTTCATTTTTTCACTCATAATAGTCTAATGAGAAATATATTTCCTTTAAATCTTTATTTTTATAAAGAAATTTATTTCTGATAAATTGTTTACAAATATAAATTAAATGTTAGGTGTTCTTGGAGGTAATTCAACCTTTTTCAAGCCAGCTTCTAGATCGTTCTAGAAGCAAAATTTAAAAGTTTAGATGTCTCTACAACACTTTTTCTTTTTTACATAATGTCACTGAAGTATCCTTTCGCCTAGATAATGATTATTATCTTTGATCTTGTATATCTTTCTGAATCTGTTGCAATATAATCTTTCTCTATCTTTTTTAAATTTATTTGTTGTTCTATCTTCATTTTATTCTCCAACTTCTCTTAGTAATTTCAGCATTCTTATTTAAAGTTTTAAAATTTCTATCATATTTACCATAGATACTTTTGAGAGTTACAATAATAGTATCTTTTAGAATATTTTAGGTTTAAATCTTGAGTTATTTTCTCCTTCAATTATCATTGGGCAATTACTTATTCTTTAGGTCCATTTTACGCTGCAATTTTTGCTTTTTTTCTTCTATTCTATAAATTTGCTGATCAATTCTTTCTGCTTCTATTGTTAGTGTTATGATTATTTGTTTAAATCTTGTAATATATTTCAAATTGCATTAAAATCTCTTTCTTAGCTCATAAGTTTCGATTCTATTTCCTCTATAATTTTAATTTTTTCCATCAGTCTTTTATTAACTTTCTTCCGTTTTTAATCTCTTCTTGGAGGTCTAGCACCACTTTTATCATCTAATCATAGCTTATTTACTTCTCTGTGGTGAGATTCAAGACTTCCGAACATAAAATACTTTTAGTCTATTTCCTACGCTTTTCTCCAGAATTGGAAGATTCGATTTGATGGATGATCTTTTTGATTTCCTTTTTCTGGTCCTAGTCTCTCTAGGATGTCGTTAATTTCTGTCTTTCATGAGCCGTGAAAAATCTTGATTTTAATCCTGATATATTCTTTTATTCCTATAAAATTTTTAATTTACTTAAAATCTCGAACAGATAAAGTTTCTAAAATATTGAAATATTAAATAAATTTTAAACAGTTTTTTCCATTATTTGAATGCATATTAGTTTCTAATTCCAAAAATTGGAAATTGAAATGCTTTGATTAATAGTATCTTTATTATAAATCATACTAAAATAATTATTTATATCCTTTATTTTTGAATGAAGTTTAATTATAGAACAATACTTTTTTCTTTTATGTACTTTTATAATATGAAATATTATCTGCTGACATCTAAGCGTTCAAATTAAAAGGTTGATATTGTAATTTTTTAATTATTAAATCTTGAAAAATGTATATTAAAATGATTTATATACTTTATGAAGAAAATTCTAGCTATTACTAGCAATTAAAGCTTTGATTTGGTATTTGATTTATTTTTAACTTAAAATAGATGATATATATTATTAAATTCTAATTTATACTAGAAATTTTACTATATTATTATGCCAATATTTATATGCTAAACACTTTACTAAAATAAAATTTAGATAATTTAGATAATTTATTTATATTAATTAAATTAGATTTACTATTTAAAACTTAGTTCCTTTATTTATCAATATTCTAACTCCTTTCCTCATATGATGATATAACTTAATAGTTATAATCAAAAATAACTTAAGAATTCAATTAGAAATATTCTATTATAGCTTTAATTAATAAATTATATTTATTTACATTTTAACTCTTTAATCAAAAATAATAAATCTCAGCTTAGTAATCTTGAAGGCATTACAACTCTTATAGCACTAGTGTTTTCTGAATTTAAATAAAGGGTCTAAATGTTTTTAAATATTGCTTTTCTATCTTAATTATTTCTTAAATGGCTAATTTTTTTATAAATATTAGTATTCCCTTTACACTGTAAACTTCTCTAATATCACTTTAGTATAATCTTTCTTAGTTTTATCTTGCATTTTTGTCTTTTATTATTTATATTTCCTTTTTCCTAAATTATTACTTCTAAACTATTGGAGTTTTTGACATTTTTAAAGGTTTTTGATACATATTAAAAACATTATTTCTTTTTTCAGAAATTATTATCAAATTTATAATTTTTAAATTTTTAATTCTATTAACACTTTATTATTCCTTAATATTTTTATATCATACTACATAACTAATTTTTTATTTTTAATTAATTTTAATAAAAGAGTTTTTGGGACCGAAACTCCTTTCCGGTTAGACAACCCGACGCTCTCTTTTTAAGGAATAACGAGGATATCTTGGTGTGTTCCAAACACAGCTGCTAGGGAGCTCCATCACTATGAACAGCCAGGCATCAATTCCCTACCAAGAGAGATAATCTCAAAGACAGTGTTCCTTTCAGAAAATGACTCTGACCAGGGACTTTCTCAACGACAGGAGAGGAACTTATTCCTAGCCATAAAACCAGAAAATTTAGTCAAGAAGGCCATTCTCAGCTTCTACCATCTTTTTAATTATTCATAAGAAATTATTTCATCTGTTAGTTTTAGTCTTTTATTCTCTGGTTCTAATAGAAAATTTTTTTGTTTATTTCATATTTCAGAGATTTTTTAAATCTTTCTTTTGTGACGTAAGTTTTTTCTAATCCTTTTACTTGTTGAATAGTTATATGTTCTTTATTTCCCTTTAAAATTATTAGAATTTCTCTTACAAAATTGACACTATTTTACAAAAAAATAAATTATTCATCTGATCAGTTTAAAAATAAAATTAAGGGTTCGTGGTGTAACCATTTTAAAATTATATATGTAAACTAAAAATAATTTAAGTTTTCATTCTTACCTGGGATTTCAACCAGCTTTTTGCTGCCATTTTTTTACGTGGATGAATACAACGACCAATTTTTTTACGTGGGAGATAGCCATAGAGAATTTTCTGCACCTCCTGGGAATATTTTTCTCTTGTAGGTTCCATTTTAAGTAATCAAAAGTATTTTTGTTCTTAAAGTTTTTTATTATTCTCAAGCTTAAATCTTCTTTCAGTCATAACATGCTTTAATAAATTTCATTTTTATTTGCAGTACCAGCAGTATCTTGTTTCTTTTTATAAATTTTTCTGAAATACATTTTTTAAGCTAATTAATTCTTTTCAGTAAATCTTAGTAAATCTTTTCATCGTTCTGTTATTCTTGAACATTTATTTAATTAAATCTTTTTCAATAATCATACCTTGGTTTTACTTAGAATTAGTTTATGATTATTTGTATAGTTACTGTTCCGTGACTAAATTATTTAAGATTAACTGACGTCTTATTATTAATAATTCATTATTTTATCATCTATGAAATTCATCAATTCTCTTATTTTTCACCTTGATTGTATATTTTTTCTTGATATTTTTAGATTATTCTTTTCATTTAATTGACTTATAAATAAAGTTCTGATTCTACCTTAATCTTAATTGTATTCTTCTCGATTATACCGATTATAATTTTTCCTTCTGATGAGGAACTTGAATTGTCTTCTATTGATAATTCTTTCTAGAATTGTTTCGCTTCTTTCTTTTTGCGTTTCTAATTTGGTTTTTGGAAAGGCGAATAGATTGTTGCATTGTACATTTTTAATTACTTGGAAGATTTCCTTTTATAATATAATTAAAATTATAATGTGATTTTCTTGAATTTGATTTAAATATTTGATTAACCGTTTTTAAAATAGTGGAGATTGCATTTAAAACTCTTTAGTAATACTTATTATCTAAATTACTGTAAAGACTATTTAAATTTTTAATAAATTAAATAAATTTTTTAATCTAACTATTTCCTAAAACTTCTAGACTTAATGTTAATTTTGCTATCTACTTTTAATAGTTTTATAGAAGCATAAATAAACACGTCTAGTACTTTAACTTTAATAAATAGTATAATTTAGTAATTTTATTTTTAGCTTTTAAATTGAAAGAAATAATAAGCTTATTACTTCGTTGCTCCTTAATGTACTCCATTTTTAGACTTATATTTAAAAGATATATTTAAATAAAATAGATAAAAGTGATAAGAATTTAGCTGCTTTATATTTAAATAAGCTTCTATAAAGCAAAAATATTTTAAAATATCTATTACTAAATTAGTTTAGAGTCTTTAACAAAATTTTGATTTCTAAATACTCACTCTTTAGTAGTCTTTTGCTATGTATATTTAGTAAGCATGTTATTATATTTTTCTATATATGACTATTAGCATTATAATTGATTAGAATTACTAAACTATTAAATAAGTTTATTATTAACTATAAAAATTAAATAAGCAACTAAATAAATGTTGCTAATGCTATCTTTACTAAGGATATTTATAAGATTTAAGATAGAAACCTATTTCGAAAATTTATTATTATTGCTATGTAGTACTCAAGAGCTACTCAATTCAAGTCTATCAAGCATCATTCATTAAACCTTTGGACTTTAGAATGCATATCTTCCTACTTTTCTTTAACTAATCTGCATATATTTCTTTATTTTCCTATGCAGAATTGCTCATGGAATAAATCATGAGTCATATTCTGCTTTAGGGAGTAAAAAGACTTATCTATTTAAAGTTTAAGGAGTGATATTCTAATATTTTAACAACTATAATACGGATCCATTAGCACATTTCTTATATTTTTGTAGTCATTTTAGCAACGAACTTTATAAGATTCGTTTTCAAATACAAGCTCACAGATTTTAAAGCCAAATTAATGAGTTAAATACCTGATAACAATATCATAGAAGATAATGTCTGAACCATGTGCTTTTCCTTACATTATTCCATTATTAGATTATAAATTTATTTAAAATATACCATCTAAATAAGTCTAATATCTAGATTATGATAAAACTATTTAAATATAACCATAAAACCTTTAAGTTACTATATTATTATATTTCCAAATTACATTCTTGAGCAAAATCGTCTTCAATTCTTCCAATCACTTTAGATCCTTTTTTGTAAATAGTAAAATTTCTAACTTATTTGAGTTAATAAGAATGCTACACTTTCTTAACTCATTATTAATTAATTTTTGTAATACAATATGAAATTCCATATTAGCATATTTAATAAGCTCTATTTTTATTCCTCGATTTATTAGTCTCTTTATAATTCCTAAAATCCTTTAAACTATAAAGATTCAATCCTTACAAATTAGAAGTTTATTATTCTTTTACAAGGATACAACTTCTAAAAATATTATAAATCCTTTAATTAATGTTTTTTAGTTCTTCTTCATCATTATTCCTATGCTTGTTGAAAACATTACTTTCCAATTATTAGCAAATTAAGTAAATTATTCTTGATCTATGTATGTAGTTTCTTTTGCTAGGATTTAGAAATTTTCCTTACTTATTTAAACATTTTTTAAAGGGACTAATTAATTACTTCTCTGTATTTTAGTAAATTTTTACTTATATTATCATAAATTATGTTTATACTAACTTGTTTAGTTTTTTCTTATGCTAGTTATATTACTTGCTAATTTACTTTTCTTGCACTCTAATAAGTTATTAAAGTTTAATTCGCAGCATTAAAGCTATTTATCATCTTTCAAGGAATTTATAGTAAGTGTTTTAACATACTTATCCAAGAAGCTGATCAACATTACTATAGAGATGTTGAAGAATATAATTGTATTTTCTAAGTTATCTTCTTCAACTACTTCGAAATAATCTAAGCTTCCAATAAATTTAGTTTAATATTCTTTATTATCATATTTTTAAATTTCTATTTCTTAAAGTTTACTCTAGCAGCGAGTATTAGTGGCTTTCTATTGCTGTTTAAATATGTAATTATAATAGTAATGGAAAAGGATCTGTGCCAAATCACTACTGGATAAAGTTAGAAAGTTAAATAATTGGTTGATATTAATATGGTAATTGGCTATAACATAATCATTGAAATTTGTTCATTATAGTAAAACTTTATTTTATAGAGAAAACTATTAAATACTTAGTTATTTAGTTCATATTACAGTGAGCTAATATCAAATATTCTATTATATCCTCTTTTAACTTCTGGGTCATAAAGGCAAATTATTTTTTGACTTTTCTAATTTATATATAAGTAAGTGTGGAACTTATGCTATTGTATTTCTATAGTATATCATAGTGAATAAAGTCAAAGAATCATATTCTTATAATAATTATTTATCTGTTTTAATTGGCACTGAGTTTCCATCATATGTTACAGAATTTAATCTAAAGGCAATGTAATAAATCTATTTTCTATAGTTGTTAGGAGATTCTGTTTTAATAATCGTTTTGATAGTAAGTATTTAATAAATTAATCGCTTTTAAAATTATACTTCTTTAATAACTCTTCAATATCATTATTTTACAGATAGATATTATGTTATGCTGGACTCAAAATGCTTAATATGTTATGCTTCTTTTTAATTTCTCTTGCCATTTTATGGTAGTAAAATCTAATTAGTAAAAAGAGGTTGAACTTAGCCATTCTATATATTAAAATATGAGGCATCTCTACTGTAATTTAATAATTAACTATATAAATGACTAAGTTAAATAGTATAACTAACTTTATTTTTATTTTTAAAATTCAGATATGTTTTCATATAAATTATGCTTATGTTCAATTTCACACTCATAATATTTGGTCAATTAAATTATATAGTAAATAATTATAATTAAATATTATTATAGAGCACGTAGCACCTCGTTGGAGTTTAGTACTTTTAATATTAATATTTAATATTAAAAAAAGTGTTCTCATACTTCTTGCTGTCGTTCTAGCTGGCCAAAATGTCATGTCAGCTTCTCCAAATAGGGAATCTACTTATTAAAAATTATTCTTGATTCTTAAACCAAATGCTCTAGTCTTCTTGAATAAGATCCATATAAAAATTAGTTATTAAGTCCTTAGTTAGAAGCCCATTAATTAAACGTTCATACTGCTAGCAAGAACCCTCAGACAAGTTAGTCTCTTCCAATCTAGTCCACCCTTCCTTGTGGTGGATTATAGTGTAAGATTACTCGCAATGCAGTATACAATCCACCAGATTACCTACTAGTTCTCTTGACCGCAGCCGACATTGATATTTAATATATTAATAAGTGGTAATATTATTTAGTAAATAGTTAGATTTATTATTACTGTAGTTCTCTAGTAATTGCTTTTATTTTTAGATTCCCTATTAATTTATAATTAGAAATATGTTAAACTTTATATTGTTTAAAGTATTTAATTACGATTCCTAATAATTAACTGACATTTAATTCTATTAGATATTTGAAAGCATATACTTAGTCATATTATTATCTTCTAAGATATCTAGCCCTTTAGAAGATTCTATATGTTTATCATACAAATCTTTTAAACATTTTTATGTTCCAAGAGGGGAAATAATTTTGTAGTCTATTGAAGTACTTATATTCTTATGTTTTTACTATAAATGCTTATGTTTTAGAGTTATATTATTTTATTTTAAAGTAACATAAAGATATTAGTTTATTTGCTTTTAATTGCAGTTTCTTAATAAGATTCTTAACAACCTCATTATTTCTTTAACTCTCTATAGTAAAGTCTAGTCTAAACTGATTTCTTTAATGTAATCAAGCACCTTGCAATGCTAATCCTTAAGATAGCAGTTTCTTTATTTTTAAATAAAGAAGATTCGCTAAGAATAAATCTTTTTATTTGATTTTTCCTTCCATTTTTTGCTAAATAGATATAAAAGTTAATAATAATATTTATATTTAAAATTGTAATACATGCATTAATACTTAAAGTAGATATAGTCAGATTACCTTAGGAATTTATTAAATCTAATAAGCAAATGTGGAGTGAAAAGTGTAAATTATAATAGAAAGATAAATTTTCTTTTTCATATTTATATATTTAATCTTTAAATATTATTTATATCCTTTATTTATTATTAAATATGCCACTCAAGGGAATTCTATAACCACCATACTCCAAAATATTATTTTCCCTAATTGCGCTCCTTAGATTGTTTCGCGAAGTGAAGAGATTATTTCATTATTCAGAAGAAGAAACTGTGATAAGGGCGATTAGAGTCTAGCCTTTCGCAATGTCTGAGTTGAACTATAAAGTTGATGGTAATTTGTTATTGACTACATATTTTGAGAAGATCAATCTTCAAGCATAATATCTTGTGATAATTATATGATTATATTATATGATTTCTAGAATTCAAAAATTCTAAGCTATAGCAAAGTAAATTTTTTAATCCTTAAATTAAATTATGGCAATGAAAGCTTAAAAATTTTAACTAATGTTTTACTAAACTCAATTAAATTAATCTGAATATAGTATGGCTTCTTTTATATTGGTATATATATTTTTATTATTATCATTCTATCTTTTTATTTTCCCATTATTTTTATTATTTTATCTATTTTTCTTTTTGATTAATAGTTGTTTTTGCTAATAAGCTATTAATATTAGTTGCATTAAAGTAGCTGCTTAATAGCTTTTAGTAAATCTAAATTAAATTAATTTAATTGATCTCTATCTTTTTATTTTTAATCTTATCTAATTTATTTATTAATTTTAGTAAATTAAATCTAAAATATAAGCAAAGTATCCTATATTATTTTGATAATTCTACTAGCATTAATTTTATCCTTAAAACCTTTGTTTTTCAGCTAAATATTAATATTTTTAATTATATTATTTACAGTAAGATAATGATATTTATATTAAATTTAATTTTTAAGATCTAAATAACTTAAAATGATAAACTGTAACTTAAATTTAATCTCTATATTACAGAATTAACTTATAAAGTTAGCAGATAACTAAGTTTTAATGTTAGTTGTTTACTATATTTTAATTTATGTATGCTTTAAGATTTATTTAGATTCTAATTATTATGCTTTTAGATAGTCTAATATTCCTAAATTCATTTTTTACTTTTTTTTTGAAAAAAGAAATTCAAATAATCAAAATTACCTCTATTCCACTATTCTCACATACTGAGATTTTAAAAATAGCAAAAACCGTAACTACTTGACACAATTTAAAAACAGGCCTCTTAAAGGTTATCAGGCTTAAAGATGTCGATTATTATTTAAAATTTAATTGCGATATTTTCATTAATTTCATTCTTTTCAGCATCAAGTTAAAGAAGATTTATTCAATTCGCTGAACTCGTTATTATAATAAAAATTTTAGTTTTTTAATTGCTTTATAAAATCTTTGGCGTATTAAATCCCTCTGCTTAAGTTTTTGTTATCATATGGAAAAGGAAATGATATGGTTATATTTGCCTATTTTTTTCAAGCCTAATATAATTTTATTAATTTGAATCCTGCATAATAATTCTGGATGCTAATAGAAAAGATTAGGTTTTAAAAGTTCTTAAAATTAGTAAATTTTTATATATTTTCTATTTCTTATTTCAATAATGCTATCAACTTTATTATTTACCTTCTAATCAAACTCAGTTCAATGAAAGTAAAGTATTCCTTGCAAAAGACCAAACAATTAACTCAGCACTTCAGAAGTTTTTTCTCTATTCTCTTGAGATTCTCTTTTTGTTCGATTGTAACTAAATTATAGATAATTTTAGACATAATATCTTCTTTATATTTTAATAAGGTAAGGCTTGCTTACTAGCCATATATAAAATAGAGGAATGCAATAAATAACGTTTATAGGATAAATAAGCATAACTTTTAAATTTAAAATGAAATGCAATTAATACTGTAAATAGGAGAGTTACAAAAAATAAATGCAGTAATTAATAAAATAAAGATGAATCTTAATAAACATATTTGTAATATTCTTTTAGCTTTATTACAAATATATACTAAGCTACTCCCATTCAAATCATTCTTTATTTCAATATCAATTAAATATATTCTACCTCTTGTACACTATCAATACAGCTTAATCATGGAGACTCTATTGGTACAGAAACAGCAAAAATTAATTTATACTTATAATCGGATAAAATACTAGAAAATAGTACTGAAGGATGAAATAACAATTGCTAAACAAAGTTAATTATTTAACATTAAGCAGTGAATAGAGGAAAATATTTTGGAAAAAACTGAGTCATATATATTGCACATGAGAAGATAAGACTTATAGAAGAAAATTGCATCAAGGAATTAAATTACATGAATCAAAATCGGAAGCAAATAAAATAATATTGAGAAAAATGTTAAAAATAACTAAGGAACTTATAGTTCTAAAAAGAGCAAGATGGGAATTAAGTTGAAGATAAATTATAAGAAGAAAGCTATGAACAATTTCGGAAGCAGTAAGGAAGTTTCTATAAACAATTCTACATTTAAACTTAACTAAGACTATGATGATCCTATTAAAGAGGAAGCATGTAAATTTTTTATTATTACTATTATTATAGTTATTATATATAAAATAAAATGGTACCTAAGAAATAGCAGATCTCCAGTACGCGACTATTGATATTTTTTCTTAGATGATGATCTAAAATTAATGAGGGTTATTAATAATCTTTTTAACTTACTCAAGATATAAATTACACAATGGAGTTTTTATAATCTTAAAACTCAATATTACAATAGGAATTATTTCTAGATCCATCATTGTGGAAAATTTAAGGGATTATTTTATTGAATAAATATATCTTAAGAGAAATTTAAAATACTAGAAACTGTAAGCCAGAACAGATCTAAGTACTAGATGTTTGAATAAAAATAGAACACCAACCTATAAAAATATATATACTCTACCGAAGAGTAACAATAAGCTGATATTAACAAGTGGACAGAACATAAAGTACGAAGTTGCTACTAATATAGACAAAAAAGAAAATAGCAGAAAATGAATGTGAATATTTATTCAGGATTTATTGCAATTAAAAAGGTTTAATTTAAAGGAAAAAGACACTCCAAAATAAAAACTTCCTATATATAATAAGCATTTAATTAATTCAATAGAAAATGATTTATTTTTGATCTATAGAAATAAATCAAAAAAATTTGAAAGAAATAAACTCAGGATAATGAAGATCATAACAAATTCAAAGTGATTACTATTGTAAAAAATAGATAAATATGTAGTAAAATAAATAAAGATAATAACAATAATAAATTATGCTATTTTGTATTTTAGATTCAATTAAATGATATATACTTTAAAAAGGTAAATCTCGAAAAGGGTTTTCTTGTTCCAAAGGAGAAAACGAGAAGAAGAAGAAGAAGAAAGAAAGTATCTCACTTATTATTCTCTCATAGGAAGCCAGAAAAACACCAACACTCTTCTAATAGACCGAAAAAATAAATATTAAGAAATTTAAAATTATATAAACCAAAAAATAAGAAAGTTTAAAGCTCAGAATGAAAACTATTACCAGGTTGAGTACAATGAAGATTGGGATGTCCATATAATGTAGAAGAACTACACAAGATGACGGAAGTTTAAGATCCTAAAATTTGCTTCTAAGAAAAAAAGTGAATTAATATTTCCAAGAACCAATTTAATTTCAAGACATGCAGACGTCGGTATACTACCTTAAAGAAGAACTGAAAAACTGAAAGTATCTAAAATTTAGTTTCCAGAAGTTATAGCTAAATTCAAACCAACCCGTCCATACTGTACAAAACATAACTATAGTAAAATAACCAATAAAAAAATGTTACTAAGATTCTATCTATTTCCTTCTAAAGTGATAATAAGGATTAAAAATTTTTAATAATAAAAACAAAGAAATTTATGACAAGAAATTAATTCTCTTGTAAAAAAGATTATAAACTTAGTTATTTAAATTAATTAAAAATGATAATCAAGTTATTAAATATGAATTAAATCAAATTCTTCAATCAAATATACAATTTTGATCTTTATATTCTTATAAATTATTAATTTACAATTTACTCTAAGGAGTAAACAATTTTTAATAAGTTTTTTAATATTTGCTAATAATTATTTATGATTATCATTAATTTATTCTCTATTTTTTTAACAAAATGTCTTGGTAAAAAGATTTTCATTTGATTTGATACTCTTAATATCATCATTTCAGATTAGACTCAAACTTAAAGATATAATTTACATCAGTTGGAGATTGCATCTATTGTTTTTACCAAATATTTTTCTACATAAAATTCATATTATTTTTGCTAATGCAACTTTTTTAGTGACCTTTATAGTTCAAAATTTGTTTTAAATTTTAAATAGCATACAAGTAAAATTCTTATAATTGAAGCTTTTGAAGCTATTCATATTAAGCTTAGAATCTCTATTAAAATAATTGTCGTATTTGTAAGATTTCCTACTTTGTCGTTGAAATGATATTAAATACTATAAATTATTTTACCATCATATATAAGTTCGTCGAATAACATATGACAAATTCAATAAATAATAGATCACTTCAGGACAAAACTCAAAAAGAAAAATAATAAATTGCTATTTGTATTACTAGACATAGAAAAAATGTTAGATTCAATATCCCACGATTTATTATTTATGCAATTATAAAGGTTTAAAATATCTGAAGAACTTATAAATACACTATAACAATAATAAAAACAAACTTAGCTACACTTTATTTTGGATAATTAAATAACAAGGAAAATAATTTATAAAAACGGTGTACTACAAGGAAGTTCAAGTGGACTATTTTAGCTATAATTTTTTATGATATTATATTAAGACATCTTTAGTAACATGATAAATTAGGTTATAAAATAAGCAATATTTATCACACATAAATGGCATGGGCAGATGATCTTATATTAATATCAGACTCTGAATAAAATATTTAAAAATTAGTCCAGGAAACTTGTTGAATCTTTGGTATTATTCGATTAAACATTAATGTAAATAAAAGTGAATTTTTGTAAATTTTAAAAGGAAATTAAGAAAGATAATAATTATAAATATTTGCAAATAATCAAGAACTATAATAAAAATAAGAAGTTATTTATTTGGGATTTACTATAAATGAAAAATAACTGCTAAAAAGCCATTTACTAGAAATGTATAACAAATTCTAAAAAACAACTTTTTTATTTTAAGCTCAGTTCTATAAGAAATTCTAAAAAACTTACCCAATTAATTTTAAAAATTTGTATAGACTCTTCTGTTTACCGAAACTTGAATATTGCTCTGAAATAATACCTTATAGCATATTGCCAGGAATAATATAAATTAAAAATAGAATTCACACAACTTAAAGATAAGTAATAAGAAAATTTATGAAAATAACACAATCCTCCTGAAATGAACTATAACATATAGATTTTAATTGACTATAATTTGAATAAATGACAGTGTTAAGATACTTTAAATTTCATAAAAAATTATATGATAATATAGAACTAAATAAATCAAAGTAGAATGAGATAAGATTCTTAATTTATACAATTATTCGAACTTAGTTAAAAGAAAAATTCTTCGAACAAAAAAAACCTTCAAAAAATATTAAAGTTTTATGATATATCGACGCTGGAAATTGATTAAATTAAAGAAAAAAACTTTTCTATGTATAATGATTTTATTATGAAAAGAGTAAAAATAAAATTCTTTTAAAATACCATAGAAAGGATAAGAATAGATGAGGAAAGCAATAAAAAAGGACTAAAAACAGCATAAATAGTGTATAAGTAATTTTAAAATGAATTATATTTTCCAAAAATTACTTACATGATTAAAAACAAACATAAAATTAAGCAACAAAAAATAATTTTCAAACTAAGAACTTAATTATTATCATTCAGAGGCGATTTAAATAGTAGAAATGTTATATAATATGAAATTTAATGTATTTGCAAAAAGGAAGAGGTATATAAACATATATTTGATTGTAAATACTACTAAGAAGAAATATTATAAATAGAAAAAAACATTAAAAATTATATTAAAAAAAATAAAAAACAAAATCAAATAAGCAATATTAACATAAGAGAATATTTAGAATATAATCAATTTTAAATTAACAAAATAACAAAGAGTAATAAAAATCAAATTGAAGAAATAGATAAAATAGTAAAATAAAGTTGAAGCTAAATTTAGTTCAAAAACAAGATAATAATAAAATTTTAAGAAAAACTACATTCAGAAAGTATACATTGAAAGAATCAAGATAACAAAGAAATAGAAAATTTATTCGATAAATATTTTTAAGTAGAAAAAAACCTTAGAAAACTGAAAATAAGTAATGAATGAGAACCATAGACTTGAAAGCTTTTAAGCTAATATTTATTTTTTAATTTAATTTAATATATAAGTTCGCTCGTATGAGTATACTGTTGACGAGATTCTTTAAATTCCTCATATATTTTATCTTTTAGAAATAATAGATTTCTATCCTAAGCTTAAAACTTATCTATTTTATCTATATTTTAAACTTTTCATTCATAAATAATCAAAATGCCTACAATCTCCTATTAACTTCCCTTTTATAATTATAATGTTAGTATTTAGAAAAGAGATTAATAAATAAGATTAGAGAAATCGTAGCACCTCAATTGTGTGCAGCTCTTTAATAAAAGTTTTAAAGTAAAAAAAATGTATTTTCTGAAGTCTTCCATAGTGCTAGCATTCCATTGTGAGGTCTTAGAAAATGGAGGATTGGTGGTAGTTATTACAATATAATAATAAAGGTATTGAAGAATGGTTTTATTTATAATTATGTTTTATAAATTAGATTAAATTGTTTATATCATTTAGTATATTTAGATTGCTTATTACTTTAAAATAAAGATACAATATATTATTAAAGTAGTATTCAATGAGACTATTAGAATACTTAATCAATTAAAATTAGATAGCTTTATCCTTTTAGTAGTTCTACTTTTTCTTTTTCTCCTTCAAACTAAATTACTATCTAACTCTTATTGAGTGTTCTATAAAAGATAAAATAATTACCTGGTTTAAAAGCAAAAGGTTAATTTTACTTAATCATATAAAAATAAAGATTAATTAGAAAATTGATTCTTATAATAGCTATAGTTACTAATTTTTAATTCAAAAGAGTATTTTTAAATAAAAGAAAGAAGGAATGCTTCAATAAATTCAAAAAATTAAATTAAGCTAGTTAGACTGTTTAATTAACTGATTTATATCATTAATAAAAGCTTAAAACGAGTTAATTGTTTCAAAGATGACATAAATAGCTTGTGAGATTAATCGTAATATAAACTTCACTAGATTATCTACTAGTTCTTTCCACTTCGGTCAACATCTATATTTTAAAATTATTTAATAGCCAATAATAAATCAACTAGAGCTGAGTTATAAAAGCAGAGCTTGTTAAATATGCTAATATGGAATTTCATGATGTATTACTAAAGTTCATTAATAATGAGTTGAGAAAGTGTACCGTTCTAGATTAACTCAAATAATCAAGAAAACTTGCAATTTACAAAAAAGGATCTAAGAGTGATTGGAAGAATTGAAGACCGTCTTCACTCAAAAATATAATTTTAAAATATTTTAATTTTAAAGTATTTAACTCTTTCTTCTAACTCCAGTGTTTACTGAATTTTAATTAAAAAAATTAAATTTATTTATTTTAAGATTGAATATCAGTAAATTTATATTAACGATTATTTTTCTTTTTCAATGTTAATGTCCTTTTAACTTTGTAAATATCTCCATTATCACTTTAATATATTCCTTTTTGATTTTTCCTTGTATTTTCACTATTTCTTTTTATTTTTTATTTATTTTCTGTCTTTTTTCTTTATATTACTTTAATTGTAGGAGTTCTTGATATTTTTTGAAAAGAGTTTTCTATGATAAATATTGATGATATTATTTCTTTCCAGGAATTAAAAAATTTAGTTTTCATTTTCCTACATAAACTCTATATTATGCTATAGAATTGCAAATTGAATATCTTAGAATTACAACATTTATTGCTTATCTATGAAATTTATTTTATTGGCTTAATATGTGTTCCAAAAGCTTTTAAAATCTCAATCTTACAACACAAATTTTTTTTTATTTTTACTAGTAGAAATTCATTAAATCATTAAAATAACTGTTCGCCTTCCGGCTTAATTGAAGTTTTAAATGTATAAAATCTCCTTTCCTGCATGTTCGTTCCTTGTGCTCTTTTTCCTGGACTTCTCTCTTTTTAATAGTCTGAGTTAAGAATTTTTTTTCCAGATTTTCCCATTTCCCGATGGGAAGAATTCCGTCGCTCGCCATTTCAGTTACTAATAGTTAATATTACTCCAAATATCCATTCTTATTCTTTTCTATTGGGGACATTTTCGCCATAGATGTCAAGTGCTGTTGCAAATGTAACATCTTTTCCTTGCTCTAGGAAATATCTTTTCTTGTTTCTCTATTTCCATTGGAATTCCTTAAGAAGGCTTCTACAGGTTTTCTTCTATTAATTTAAGTCTGGAATCTAATTTTACTCAGTTTTTCTCGTCTTGCTCTTGCATTACTCAAATATCATTCTCTAAATTTTAAATTGACTCATAGACTCCGACTTTAGCTCCTCGGTCTACCATATGGACTTCGTCATCATCTTCATGGTTTATCAGATCCTGACTTATTGTAATCTTCCTTCTGGGAGTTTAATTCCTCTTCGAGTTTTTTTATGTTTCTAATAAGTAGATGAATCAGCTGTTTCATCTATTCAGAGTTCATTTGTTCTATTTCAATGTTGTCTAAATCAAAGGTAATAGGATCTATATTAAATTATCGTACTTTACCTTCTTCGTTTATTTTTTATTTCTTCGTTATTATTTTTATCGATTCAGTTGAGTGGCTTCTTTTTTAAGTTTTCAATGGAGGCATTGAGAGCTGTGTTAACTTTTCTGTTCTGAAATTTTTATCTCAGTTCTTACTTGTTCTTTGATGGAAGAGATCTGCTTTATTTTAATTTGTAGGAGTTAGTAATTTTTATAAGTTCTTCTAATCTAAACGATAGTCCTGGTTATTCTTATTAAGAAGAGCTTTAAGTTGAAGAAGACGTGTTGAGAATATGTGCTTCTGGTTTCCTCTCCTGTTCTAAGGAGGTGGTAAAAAAACCTTCTTGAATCCAGCCATTTTATATATACTAGTAGAAATGTAATATATTTTTTCTTGTTCTTTATAATAATTTGATTTCTTTCTATAAATAAGCATAATTTTAATAAATTGTTAACTACTCTATTGTTTATATGCTTAATAAAATATTAGAAATTCTTATTTTGTACTATTTTCGCAATTTCTCTTTAGTAATAGTAAGCTCAGTTTACCGAGTGGCTTTCAGGTTATTTTTTTATTTGAATTATTTAGTTTTTTAAAATCTTGGAAGTTCTCTTTCTAAAATTTTAGAAATACTTTATGCAAAATCTATTATAGATAACATTTTTATTTTATTAAACCAAATAAAATGTTTATCTATTTATTTCCTAAAATTTAATTTTAAATGTTTATCTAATTATTTGTACAAAAATTTAAAAATATAGTAATGGAATAACCTACTTTAATCCTTAAAATAAATGTTAACTTTATATTTTGGTAGATTTAGTTTTTATTTTATAAGTCTAAAATAATTTTTTTAACATAATTAACTACCCCTTTAAGTACAGGATTTTTAAACTTATACAATTTATTTAGTATTCACATAATTGTAAAAGAAAATGTATAAAATAAATTATTTATAAATAATAAACATTAAGTACTTTTATTATTTTATATTTAGATACCCTTCTATAAAACTATATATTTTAAATACTATCACTAAACTTAAAATAAACTCTTTATTATAACTTTTTAAGTAATGTGCTTTAAATAAACACTTTATTTTTTATGTATTATATATCATTATTAAAACATTATATTTATCATAAATTATATAAACTATGGGATAAATTTTGAATTTTGAGAAATAAAATAGAATAAGAAATTAAAATAAATTTAACATTTTTAATTAATTAAATTTATTAGTACACTATATTTAAGATTTAAAAATTATGATTAAATTTAAATTTTTATATTTTTTATAATTATAAAATATTTCCTAAATACATAAAATTAAAATGTAAAATACTAAAATTATTATGTATAAAGCTAATTTTAATAAATACATATTTCCAATCTTTTATTATTTCTATCTTTTGCTATTTAATTCTAGTAATCCAGAAATTTTTAAGATTTAGCAATTATTTAAAATTAATAAAATTCTATTTAACTAAAAGTTTTAAGAAGGAAATTAAAATTATTTCAGATGTATCTCGCTTTTACATTTATTTACTTTTGTATTTTTGCATTACATGATATAGAATCTATTTCTTCATTATTGATTTAAACATATTAATAATCTTACCATTTTTATGAACTTTATTATAAACTTAAACCTGAAATATCTTTATAAGAAATTTAATTAGAAATTTTAAATTAAGAATTGTTTATTTGAGGCTTTTAATTTAAAAATACTATAAAAGTTATAAGTTTTTTCCACTTCCTATTTTTTCTATCATTTCTTGACAAATAAAAATTCGATATATTCAATGTTCTCTTGTATTCATTGATTATATAACTTTTATAAAGAAAATTAGCAACAAAATATATTCGAACTTGATTCGTATTCTACAAATGGACCTCCTAAGGGAGTTCAGACTTAAGATCGACGATTTGAACTCAAAAACTTATTGTGATGCTTGTATTAATGTCACCATGCACTAAATAAACTTATACTTAAAGGATATAATTCTATAAAATTGGTGTCATAATAAGGTTTTTCATTTTTTATTCAATTTAAAAAATCTTTTCATAATTGAAAATTATTATCTCTATTTGTTCTATCAAGTTTTTTAGGAAACATTATGGTTATATTTGAGTATTTACTTCAAAAACTATACCATTTCTCAAATTTTTCTTTCGCGTAGAATTATCTATTGTCTTAATAGAATAGATTTGGCTGTA
>CAMPDV010007808.1:0-24967 GCA_946699065.1 Loxodes magnus
TATGCTGTGGCTATATCCAGTGATTCAGAGTTAATCGTATCGGGAAGTTATGATTATACGGTGAGACTATGGGACGTCAAGACAGAGAACTGTAAGACCATGAGTGGTCACACTAGTTCTGTATATGCTGTGGCTATATCCAGTGATTCAGAGTTAATCGTATCGGGAAGTGCAGATTATACGGTGAGACTATGGGACGTCAAGACAGGTACCTGTAAGACCATGAGTGGTCACACTAGTTATGTATATGCTGTGGCTATATCCAGTGATTCAGAGTTAATCGTATCGGGAAGTTATGATAAGACGGTGAGACTATGGGACGTCAAGACAGAGAACTGTAAGACCATGAGTGGTCACACTAGTTATGTATATGCTGTGGCTATATCCAGTGATTCAGAGTTCATCGTATCGGGAAGTTATGATTATACGGTGAGACTATGGGACGTCAAGACAGGTACCTGTAAGACCATGAGTGGTCACACTAGTTATGTATATGCTGTGGCTATATCCAGTGATTCAGAGTTAATCGTATCGGGAAGTTATGATAAGACGGTGAGACTATGGGACGTCAAGACAGAGAACTGTAAGACCATGAGTGGTCACACTAATTTTGTAAGATCTGTGTCTATATCCAGTGATTCAGAGTTCATCGTATCGGGAAGTTATGATTATACGGTGAGACTATGGGACGTCAAGACAGAGAACTGTAAGACCATGAGTGGTCACACTAGTGTTGTATATGCTGTGGCTATATCCAGTGATTCAGAGTTAATCGTATCGGGAAGTGCAGATTATACATTGAGACTATGGGACGTCAAGACAGGTACCTGTAAGACCATGAGTGGTCACACTAGTGTTGTATATGCTGTGGCTATATCCAGTGATTCAGAGTTCATCGTATCGGGAAGTGCAGATTATACGGTGAGACTATGGGACGTCAAGACAGGTACCTGTAAGACCATGAGTGGTCACACTAGTTATGTATATGCTGTGGCTATATCCAGTGATTCAGAGTTCATCATATCGGGAAGTTATGATTAGACGGTGAGACTATGGGACGTCAAGACAGAGAACTGTAAGACCATGAGTGGTGACACTAGTTATGTATATGCTGTGGCTATATCCAGTGATTCAGAGTTCATCGTATCGGGAAGTTATGATTATACGGTGAGACTATGGGACGTCAAGACAGGTACCTGAAAGACCATGAGTGGTCACACTAGTTATGTATATGCTGTGGCTATATCCAGTGATTCAGAGTTAATCGTATCGGGAAGTGCAGATTAGACGGTGAGACTATGGGACGTCAAGACAGGTACCTGTAAGACCATGAGTGGTCACACTAGTTATGTATATGCTGTGGCTATATCAAGTGATTCAGAGTTAATCGTATCGGGAAGTGCAGATTATACGGTGAGACTATGGGACGTCAAGACAGGTACCTGTAAGACCATGAGTGGTCACACTAGTTATGTATATGCTGTGGCTATATCCAGTGATTCAGAGTTAATCGTATCGGGAAGTTATGATTAGACGGTGAGACTATGGGACGTCAAGACAGAGAACTGTAAGACCATGAGTGGTCACACTAGTTCTGTATATGCTGTGGCTATATCCAGTGATTCAGAGTTAATCGTATCGGGAAGTTATGATTAGACGGTGAGACTATGGGACGTCAAGACAGGTACCTGTAAGACCATGAGTGGTCACACTAGTTATGTATATGCTGTGGCTATATCCAGTGATTCAGAGTTCATCGTATCGGGAAGTTATGATTAGACGGTGAGACTATGGGACGTCAAGACAGGTACCTGTAAGACCATGAGTGGTCACACTAGTGTTGTATATGCTGTGGCTATATCCAGTGATTCAGAGTTAATCGTATCGGGAAGTTATGATTAGACGGTGAGACTATGGGACGTCAAGACAGGTACCTGAAAGACCATGAGTGGTCACACTAGTTATGTATATGCTGTGGCTATATCCAGTGATTCAGAGTTCATCGTATCGGGAAGTTATGATTAGACGGTGAGACTATGGGACGTCAAGACAGGTACCTGTAAGACCATGAGTGGTCACACTAGTGTTGTATATGCTGTGGCTATATCCAGTGATTCAGAGTTCATCGTATCGGGAAGTTATGATTAGACGGTGAGACTATGGGACGTCAAGACAGAGAACTGTAAGACCATGAGTGGTCACACTAGTTCTGTATATGCTGTGGCTATATCCAGTGATTCAGAGTTAATCGTATCGGGAAGTTATGATTAGACGGTGAGACTATGGGACGTCAAGACAGGTACCTGTAAGACCATGAGTGGTCACACTAGTTATGTATATGCTGTGGCTATATCCAGTGATTCAGAGTTCATCGTATCGGGAAGTTATGATTAGACGGTGAGACTATGGGACGTCAAGACAGGTACCTGTAAGACCATGAGTGGTCACACTAGTGTTGTATATGCTGTGGCTATATCCAGTGATTCAGAGTTAATCGTATCGGGAAGTTATGATTATACGGTGAGACTATGGGACGTCAAGACAGGTACCTGAAAGACCATGAGTGGTCACACTAGTTATGTATATGCTGTGGCTATATCCAGTGATTCAGAGTTCATCGTATCGGGAAGTTATGATTAGACGGTGAGACTATGGGACGTCAAGACAGGTACCTGTAAGACCATGAGTGGTCACACTAATTTTGTAAGATCTGTGTCTATATCCAGTGATTCAGAGTTCATCGTATCGGGAAGTTATGATTATACAGTGAGACTATGGGACGTCAAGACAGGTACCTGTAAGACCATGAGTGGTCACACTAGTTATGTATATGCTGTGGCTATATCCAGTGATTCAGAGTTCATCGTATCGGGAAGTTATGATTATACGGTGAGACTATGGGACGTCAAGACAGGTACCTGAAAGACCATGAGTGGTCACACTAGTTATGTATATGCTGTGGCTATATCCAGTGATTCAGAGTTCATCGTATCGGGAAGTTATGATTATACGGTGAGACTATGGGACGTCAAGACAGGTACCTGTAAGACCATGAGTGGTCACACTAATTTTGTAAGATCTGTGTCTATATCCAGTGATTCAGAGTTCATCGTATCGGGAAGTTATGATTATACGGTGAGACTATGGGACGTCAAGACAGGTACCTGTAAGACCATGAGTGGTCACACTAGTTATGTATATGCTGTGGCTATATCCAGTGATTCAGAGTTCATCATATCGGCAAGTGCAGATTAGACGGTAAGACTATGGGACGTCAAGACAGAGAACTGTAAGACCATGAGTGGTCACACTAGTGTTGTATATGCTGTGGCTATATCCAGTGATTCAGAGTTCATCATATCGGGAAGTTATGATTATACGGTGAGACTATGGGACGTCAAGACAGAGAACTGTAAGACCATGAGTGGTGACACTAGTGTTGTATATGCTGTGGCTATATCCAGTGATTCAGAGTTAATCGTATCGGGAAGTTATGATTAGACGGTGAGACTATGGGACGTCAAGACAGAGAACTGTAAGACCATGAGTGGTCACACTAGTGTTGTATATGCTGTGGCTATATCCAGTGATTCAGAGTTCATCGTATCGGGAAGTTATGATTATACGGTGAGACTATGGGACGTCAAGACAGGTACCTGTAAGACCATTAGTGGTCACACTAGTTCTGTATATGCTGTGGCTATATCCAGTGATTCAGAGTTCATCGTATCGGGAAGTTATGATTATACGGTGAGACTATGGGACGTCAAGACAGGTACCTGTAAGACCATGAGTGGTCACACTAGTGTTGTATATGCTGTGGCTATATCCAGTGATTCAGAGTTCATCGTATCGGGAAGTGCAGATTATACGGTGAGACTATGGGACGTCAAGACAGGTACCTGTAAGACCATGAGTGGTCACACTAGTTATGTATATGCTGTGGCTATATCCAGTGATTCAGAGTTCATCATATCGGCAAGTTATGATTAGACGGTGAGACTATGGGACGTCAAGACAGGTACCTGAAAGACCATGAGTGGTCACACTAGTTATGTATATGCTGTGGCTATATCCAGTGATTCAGAGTTCATCGTATCGGGAAGTTATGATTATACGGTGAGACTATGGGACGTCAAGACAGGTACCTGAAAGACCATGAGTGGTCACACTAGTTATGTATATGCTGTGGCTATATCCAGTGATTCAGAGTTCATCATATCGGCAAGTTATGATTATACGGTGAGACTATGGGACGTCAAGACAGGTACCTGTAAGACCATGAGTGGTCACACTAATTTTGTAAGATCTGTGTCTATATCCAGTGATTCAGAGTTCATCGTATCGGGAAGTTATGATTATACAGTGAGACTATGGGACGTCAAGACAGGTACCTGTAAGACCATGAGTGGTCACACTAGTTATGTATATGCTGTGGCTATATCCAGTGATTCAGAGTTCATCGTATCGGGAAGTTATGATTATACGGTGAGACTATGGGACGTCAAGACAGGTACCTGAAAGACCATGAGTGGTCACACTAGTTATGTATATGCTGTGGCTATATCCAGTGATTCAGAGTTCATCGTATCGGGAAGTTATGATTATACGGTGAGACTATGGGACGTCAAGACAGGTACCTGTAAGACCATGAGTGGTCACACTAATTTTGTAAGATCTGTGTCTATATCCAGTGATTCAGAGTTCATCGTATCGGGAAGTTATGATTATACAGTGAGACTATGGGACGTCAAGACAGGTACCTGTAAGACCATGAGTGGTCACACTAGTTATGTATATGCTGTGGCTATATCCAGTGATTCAGAGTTCATCGTATCGGGAAGTTATGATTATACGGTGAGACTATGGGACGTCAAGACAGAGAACTGTAAGACCATGAGTGGTCACACTAGTGTTGTATATGCTGTGGCTATATCCAGTGATTCAGAGTTCATCATATCGGGAAGTTATGATTATACGGTGAGACTATGGGACGTCAAGACAGAGAACTGTAAGACCATGAGTGGTGACACTAGTGTTGTATATGCTGTGGCTATATCCAGTGATTCAGAGTTAATCGTATCGGGAAGTTATGATTAGACGGTGAGACTATGGGACGTCAAGACAGAGAACTGTAAGACCATGAGTGGTCACACTAGTGTTGTATATGCTGTGGCTATATCCAGTGATTCAGAGTTCATCGTATCGGGAAGTTATGATTATACGGTGAGACTATGGGACGTCAAGACAGGTACCTGTAAGACCATTAGTGGTCACACTAGTTCTGTATATGCTGTGGCTATATCCAGTGATTCAGAGTTCATCGTATCGGGAAGTTATGATTATACGGTGAGACTATGGGACGTCAAGACAGGTACCTGTAAGACCATGAGTGGTCACACTAGTGTTGTATATGCTGTGGCTATATCCAGTGATTCAGAGTTCATCGTATCGGGAAGTGCAGATTATACGGTGAGACTATGGGACGTCAAGACAGGTACCTGTAAGACCATGAGTGGTCACACTAGTTATGTATATGCTGTGGCTATATCCAGTGATTCAGAGTTCATCATATCGGCAAGTTATGATTAGACGGTGAGACTATGGGACGTCAAGACAGGTACCTGTAAGACCATGAGTGGTCACACTAGTTATGTATATGCTGTGGCTATATCCAGTGATTCAGAGTTAATCGTATCGGGAAGTTATGATTAGACGGTGAGACTATGGGACGTCAAGACAGGTACCTGAAAGACCATGAGTGGTCCACACTAGTTATGTATATGCTGTGGCTATATCCAGTGATTCAGAGTTAATCGTATCGGGAAGTGCAGATTATACGGTGAGACTATGGGACGTCAAGACAGGTACCTGTAAGACCATGAGTGGTCACACTAGTTATGTATATGCTGTGGCTATATCCAGTGATTCAGAGTTCATCATATCGGCAAGTTATGATTAGACGGTGAGACTATGGGACGTCAAGACAGGTACCTGTAAGACCATGAGTGGTCACACTAGTGTTGTATATGCTGTGGCTATATCCAGTGATTCAGAGTTCATCGTATCGGGAAGTTATGATTATACGGTGAGACTATGGGACGTCAAGACAGGTACCTGTAAGACCATGAGTGGTCACACTAGTTATGTATATGCTGTGGCTATATCCAGTGATTCAGAGTTCATCATATCGGCAAGTTATGATTAGACGGTGAGACTATGGGACGTCAAGACAGAGAACTGTAAGACCATGAGTGGTCACACTAGTGTTGTATATGCTGTGGCTATATCCAGTGATTCAGAGTTAATCGTATCGGGAAGTGCAGATTATACGGTGAGACTATGGGACGTCAAGACAGGTACCTGTAAGACCATGAGTGGTCACACTAGTTATGTATATGCTGTGGCTATATCCAGTGATTCAGAGTTCATCATATCGGCAAGTTATGATTAGACGGTGAGACTATGGGACGTCAAGACAGGTACCTGTAAGACCATGAGTGGTCACACTAGTTATGTATATGCTGTGGCTATATCCAGTGATTCAGAGTTCATCATATCGGCAAGTTATGATTAGACGGTGAGACTATGGGACGTCAAGACAGGTACCTGTAAGACCATGAGTGGTCACACTAGTGTTGTATATGCTGTGGCTATATCCAGTGATTCAGAGTTCATCGTATCGGGAAGTGCAGATTATACGGTGAGACTATGGGACGTCAAGACAGGTACCTGTAAGACCATGAGTGGTCACACTAGTTATGTATATGCTGTGGCTATATCCAGTGATTCAGAGTTCATCATATCGGGAAGTTATGATTAGACGGTGAGACTATGGGACGTCAAGACAGGTACCTGTAAGACCATGAGTGGTCACACTAGTTATGTATATGCTGTGGCTATATCCAGTGATTCAGAGTTAATCGTATCGGGAAGTTATGATTAGACGGTGAGACTATGGGACGTCAAGACAGAGAACTGTAAGACCATGAGTGGTCACACTAGTTATGTATATGCTGTGGCTATATCCAGTGATTCAGAGTTAATCGTATCGGGAAGTTATGATTATACGGTGAGACTATGGGACGTCAAGACAGGTACCTGTAAGACCATGAGTGGTCACACTAGTGTTGTATATGCTGTGGCTATATCCAGTGATTCAGAGTTCATCATATCGGCAAGTGCAGATTATACGGTGAGACTATGGGACGTCAAGACAGGTACCTGTAAGACCATGAGTGGTCACACTAGTGTTGTATATGCTGTGGCTATATCCAGTGATTCAGAGTTCATCGTATCGGGAAGTTATGATTATACGGTGAGACTATGGGACGTCAAGACAGGTACCTGAAAGACCATGAGTGGTCACACTAGTTATGTATATGCTGTGGCTATATCCAGTGATTCAGAGTTAATCGTATCGGGAAGTTATGATTATACGGTGAGACTATGGGACGTCAAGACAGGTACCTGTAAGACCATGAGTGGTCACACTAGTTATGTATATGCTGTGGCTATATCCAGTGATTCAGAGTTCATCGTATCGGGAAGTTATGATTATACGGTGAGACTATGGGACGTCAAGACAGGTACCTGAAAGACCATGAGTGGTCACACTAGTTATGTATATGCTGTGGCTATATCCAGTGATTCAGAGTTCATCATATCGGGAAGTTATGATTAGACGGTGAGACTATGGGACGTCAAGACAGGTACCTGTAAGACCATGAGTGGTCACACTAGTGTTGTATATGCTGTGGCTATATCCAGTGATTCAGAGTTCATCGTATCGGGAAGTTATGATTATACGGTGAGACTATGGGACGTCAAGACAGAGAACTGTAAGACCATGAGTGGTCACACTAGTGTTGTATATGCTGTGGCTATATCCAGTGATTCAGAGTTCATCATATCGGGAAGTTATGATTATACGGTGAGACTATGGGACGTCAAGACAGGTACCTGTAAGACCATGAGTGGTCACACTAGTTATGTATATGCTGTGGCTATATCCAGTGATTCAGAGTTAATCGTATCGGGAAGTTATGATAAGACGGTGAGACTATGGGACGTCAAGACAGGTACCTGTAAGACCATGAGTGGTCACACTAGTGTTGTTCATGCTGTGGCTATATCCAGTGATTCAGAGTTCATCGTATCGGGAAGTTATGATTATACGGTGAGACTATGGGACGTCAAGACAGAGAACTGTAAGACCATGAGTGGTCACACTAGTGTTGTATATGCTGTGGCTATATCCAGTGATTCAGAGTTCATAGTATCGGGAAGTGCAGATTAGACGGTGAGACTATGGGACGTCAAGACAGGTACCTGTAAGACCATGAGTGGTCACACTAGTTATGTATATGCTGTGGCTATATCCAGTGATTCAGAGTTCATCGTATCGGGAAGTGCAGATTATACGGTGAGACTATGGGACGTCAAGACAGGTACCTGTAAGACCATGAGTGGTCACACACATTATGTATATGCTGTGTCTATATCCAGTGATTCAGAGTTCATCGTATCGGGAAGTTATGATAAGACGGTGAGACTATGGGACGTCAAGACAGAGAACTGTAAGACCATGAGTGGTC
Organism: Loxodes magnus; assembly: GCA_946699065.1. Taxonomy (NCBI): domain Eukaryota; phylum Ciliophora; class Karyorelictea; order Loxodida; family Loxodidae; genus Loxodes; species Loxodes magnus. The sequence continues at coordinate 8,598 of CAMPDV010007808.1, forward strand.
ACACACATTATGTATATGCTGTGGCTATATCCAGTGATTCAGAGTTAATCGTATCGGGAAGTGCAGATTAGACGGTGAGACTATGGGACGTCAAGACAGAGAACTGTAAGACCATGAGTGGTCACACACATTATGTATATGCTGTGGCTATATCCAGTGATTCAGAGTTCATCGTATCGGGAAGTTATGATTATACGGTGAGACTATGGGACGTCAAGACAGGTACCTGTAAGACCATGAGTGGTCACACTAGTTATGTATATGCTGTTTCTATATCCAGTGATTCAGAGTTCATCGTATCGGGAAGTGCAGATTATACGGTGAGACTATGGGACGTCAAGACAGGTACCTGTAAGACCATGAGTGGTCACACTAGTTATGTATATGCTGTGGCTATATCCAGTGATTCAGAGTTCATCGTATCGGGAAGTTATGATTAGACGGTGAGACTATGGGACGTCAAGACAGAGAACTGTAAGACCATGAGTGGTCACACTAGTTCTGTATATGCTGTGGCTATATCCAGTGATTCAGAGTTCATCGTATCGGGAAGTTATGATTATACGGTGAGACTATGGGACGTCAAGACAGGTACCTGTAAGACCATGAGTGGTCACACTAGTGTTGTATATGCTGTGGCTATATCCAGTGATTCAGAGTTCATCGTATCGGGAAGTTATGATTATACGGTGAGACTATGGGACGTCAAGACAGGTACCTGAAAGACCATGAGTGGTCACACTAGTTATGTATATGCTGTGGCTATATCCAGTGATTCAGAGTTAATCGTATCGGGAAGTTATGATTATACGGTGAGACTATGGGACGTCAAGACAGGTACCTGTAAGACCATGAGTGGTCACACTAGTTATGTATATGCTGTGGCTATATCCAGTGATTCAGAGTTCATCGTATCGGGAAGTTATGATTATACGGTGAGACTATGGGACGTCAAGACAGAGAACTGTAAGACCATGAGTGGTCACACTAGTTATGTATATGCTGTTTCTATATCCAGTGATTCAGAGTTAATCGTATCGGGAAGTGCAGATTATACGGTGAGACTATGGGACGTCAAGACAGGTACCTGAAAGACCATGAGTGGTCACACTAGTTATGTATATGCTGTGGCTATATCCAGTGATTCAGAGTTCATCATATCGGGAAGTTATGATTATACGGTGAGACTATGGGACGTCAAGACAGGTACCTGTAAGACCATGAGTGGTCACACTAGTTATGTATATGCTGTGTCTATATCCAGTGATTCAGAGTTCATCGTATCGGGAAGTGCAGATTATACGGTGAGACTATGGGACGTCAAGACAGGTACCTGTAAGACCATGAGTGGTCACACTAGTTATGTATATGCTGTGGCTATATCCAGTGATTCAGAGTTCATCGTATCGGGAAGTGCAGATTATACGGTGAGACTATGGGACGTCAAGACAGGTACCTGTAAGACCATGAGTGGTCACACTAGTTATGTATATGCTGTGGCTATATCCAGTGATTCAGAGTTCATCGTATCGGGAAGTTATGATTATACGGTGAGACTATGGGACGTCAAGACAGGTACCTGTAAGACCATGAGTGGTCACACTAGTTATGTAAGATCTGTGTCTATATCCAGTGATTCAGAGTTCATCGTATCGGGAAGTTATGATTATACGGTGAGACTATGGGACGTCAAGACAGAGAACTGTAAGACCATGAGTGGTCACACTAGTTATGTATATGCTGTGGCTATATCCAGTGATTCAGAGTTAATCGTATCGGGAAGTGCAGATTATACGGTGAGACTATGGGACGTCAAGACAGGTACCTGTAAGACCATGAGTGGTCACACACATTATGTATATGCTGTGGCTATATCCAGTGATTCAGAGTTAATCGTATCGGGAAGTTATGATTAGACGGTGAGACTATGGGACGTCAAGACAGAGAACTGTAAGACCATGAGTGGTCACACTAGTTATGTATATTCTGTGTCTATATCCAGTGATTCAGAGTTAATCGTATCGGGAAGTTATGATAAGACGGTGAGACTATGGGACGTCAAGACAGGTACCTGTAAGACCATGAGTGGTCACACTAGTTATGTATATGCTGTGGCTATATCAAGTGATTCAGAGTTAATCGTATCGGGAAGTTATGATTAGACGGTGAGACTATGGGACGTCAAGACAGAGAACTGTAAGACCATGAGTGGTCACACTAGTTATGTATATGCTGTGGCTATATCCAGTGATTCAGAGTTCATCGTATCGGGAAGTTATGATTATACGGTGAGACTATGGGACGTCAAGACAGGTACCTGTAAGACCATGAGTGGTCACACACATTATGTATATGCTGTGGCTATATCCAGTGATTCAGAGTTCATCGTATCGGGAAGTTATGATTAGACGGTGAGACTATGGGACGTCAAGACAGAGAACTGTAAGACCATGAGTGGTCACACTAGTTCTGTATATGCTGTGGCTATATCCAGTGATTCAGAGTTCATCGTATCGGGAAGTTATGATTAGACGGTGAGACTATGGGACGTCAAGACAGAGAACTGTAAGACCATGAGTGGTCACACTAGTGTTGTATATGCTGTGGCTATATCCAGTGATTCAGAGTTAATCGTATCGGGAAGTTATGATTAGACGGTGAGACTATGGGACGTCAAGACAGAGAACTGTAAGACCATGAGTGGTCACACTAGTGTTGTATATGCTGTGGCTATATCCAGTGATTCAGAGTTCATCGTATCGGGAAGTGCAGATTATACGGTGAGACTATGGGACGTCAAGACAGAGAACTGTAAGACCATGAGTGGTCACACTAGTTATGTATATTCTGTGTCTATATCCAGTGATTCAGAGTTAATCGTATCGGGAAGTTATGATAAGACGGTGAGACTATGGGACGTCAAGACAGGTACCTGTAAGACCATGAGTGGTCACACTAGTTATGTATATGCTGTTTCTATATCCAGTGATTCAGAGTTCATCGTATCGGGAAGTTATGATTATACGGTGAGACTATGGGACGTCAAGACAGGTACCTGTAAGACCATGAGTGGTCACACTAGTTATGTATATGCTGTGGCTATATCCAGTGATTCAGAGTTAATCGTATCGGGAAGTTATGATTAGACGGTGAGACTATGGGACGTCAAGACAGAGAACTGTAAGACCATGAGTGGTCACACTAGTTATGTATATGCTGTGGCTATATCCAGTGATTCAGAGTTAATCGTATCGGGAAGTTATGATTATACGGTGAGACTATGGGACGTCAAGACAGGTACCTGTAAGACCATGAGTGGTCACACTAGTGTTGTATATGCTGTGGCTATATCCAGTGATTCAGAGTTCATCATATCGGCAAGTGCAGATTAGACGGTGAGACTATGGGACGTCAAGACAGGTACCTGTAAGACCATGAGTGGTCACACTAGTGTTGTATATGCTGTGGCTATATCCAGTGATTCAGAGTTCATCGTATCGGGAAGTTATGATTATACGGTGAGACTATGGGACGTCAAGACAGGTACCTGTAAGACCATGAGTGGTCACACTAGTTATGTATATGCTGTGGCTATATCCAGTGATTCAGAGTTAATCGTATCGGGAAGTGCAGATTAGACGGTGAGACTATGGGACGTCAAGACAGAGAACTGTAAGACCATGAGTGGTCACACACATTATGTATATGCTGTGGCTATATCCAGTGATTCAGAGTTCATCGTATCGGGAAGTTATGATTATACGGTGAGACTATGGGACGTCAAGACAGGTACCTGTAAGACCATGAGTGGTCACACTAGTTATGTATATGCTGTTTCTATATCCAGTGATTCAGAGTTCATCGTATCGGGAAGTGCAGATTATACGGTGAGACTATGGGACGTCAAGACAGGTACCTGTAAGACCATGAGTGGTCACACTAGTTATGTATATGCTGTGGCTATATCCAGTGATTCAGAGTTCATCGTATCGGGAAGTTATGATTAGACGGTGAGACTATGGGACGTCAAGACAGAGAACTGTAAGACCATGAGTGGTCACACTAGTGTTGTATATGCTGTGGCTATATCCAGTGATTCAGAGTTCATCGTATCGGGAAGTTATGATTATACGGTGAGACTATGGGACGTCAAGACAGGTACCTGTAAGACCATGAGTGGTCACACTAGTTATGTATATGCTGTGGCTATATCCAGTGATTCAGAGTTCATCGTATCGGGAAGTTATGATTATACGGTGAGACTATGGGACGTCAAGACAGGTACCTGAAAGACCATGAGTGGTCACACTAGTTATGTATATGCTGTGGCTATATCCAGTGATTCAGAGTTAATCGTATCGGGAAGTTATGATTATACGGTGAGACTATGGGACGTCAAGACAGGTACCTGTAAGACCATGAGTGGTCACACTAGTTATGTATATGCTGTGGCTATATCCAGTGATTCAGAGTTCATCGTATCGGGAAGTTATGATTATACGGTGAGACTATGGGACGTCAAGACAGAGAACTGTAAGACCATGAGTGGTCACACTAGTTATGTATATGCTGTTTCTATATCCAGTGATTCAGAGTTAATCGTATCGGGAAGTGCAGATTATACGGTGAGACTATGGGACGTCAAGACAGGTACCTGAAAGACCATGAGTGGTCACACTAGTTATGTATATGCTGTGGCTATATCCAGTGATTCAGAGTTCATCATATCGGGAAGTTATGATTATACGGTGAGACTATGGGACGTCAAGACAGGTACCTGTAAGACCATGAGTGGTCACACTAGTTATGTATATGCTGTGTCTATATCCAGTGATTCAGAGTTAATCGTATCGGGAAGTTATGATAAGACGGTGAGACTATGGGACGTCAAGACAGGTACCTGTAAGACCATGAGTGGTCACACTAGTTATGTATATGCTGTGGCTATATCAAGTGATTCAGAGTTAATCGTATCGGGAAGTTATGATTAGACGGTGAGACTATGGGACGTCAAGACAGAGAACTGTAAGACCATGAGTGGTCACACTAGTGTTGTATATGCTGTGGCTATATCCAGTGATTCAGAGTTCATCGTATCGGGAAGTTATGATTATACGGTGAGACTATGGGACGTCAAGACAGGTACCTGAAAGACCATGAGTGGTCACACTAGTTATGTATATGCTGTGGCTATATCCAGTGATTCAGAGTTCATCGTATCGGGAAGTTATGATTAGACGGTGAGACTATGGACGTCAAGACAGAGAACTGTAAGACCATGAGTGGTCACACTAGTTCTGTATATGCTGTGGCTATATCCAGTGATTCAGAGTTCATCGTATCGGGAAGTTATGATTAGACGGTGAGACTATGGGACGTCAAGACAGGTACCTGTAAGACCATGAGTGGTCACACACATTATGTATATGCTGTGTCTATATCCAGTGATTCAGAGTTCATCGTATCGGGAAGTTATGATAAGACGGTGAGACTATGGACGTCAAGACAGAGAACTGTAAGACCATGAGTGGTCACACTAGTTATGTATATGCTGTGGCTATATCCAGTGATTCAGAGTTCATCGTATCGGGAAGTGCAGATTATACGGTGAGACTATGGGACGTCAAGACAGAGAACTGTAAGACCATGAGTGGTCACACTAGTTATGTATATGCTGTTTCTATATCCAGTGATTCAGAGTTCATCGTATCGGGAAGTGCAGATTATACGGTGAGACTATGGGACGTCAAGACAGGTACCTGTAAGACCATGAGTGGTCACACTAGTTATGTATATGCTGTGGCTATATCCAGTGATTCAGAGTTAATCGTATCGGGAAGTTATGATTAGACGGTGAGACTATGGGACGTCAAGACAGAGAACTGTAAGACCATGAGTGGTCACACTAGTTATGTATATGCTGTGGCTATATCCAGTGATTCAGAGTTAATCGTATCGGGAAGTTATGATTATACGGTGAGACTATGGGACGTCAAGACAGGTACCTGTAAGACCATGAGTGGTCACACTAGTGTTGTATATGCTGTGGCTATATCCAGTGATTCAGAGTTCATCATATCGGCAAGTGCAGATTAGACGGTGAGACTATGGGACGTCAAGACAGGTACCTGTAAGACCATGAGTGGTCACACACATTATGTATATGCTGTGTCTATATCCAGTGATTCAGAGTTCATCGTATCGGGAAGTTATGATAAGACGGTGAGACTATGGGACGTCAAGACAGAGAACTGTAAGACCATGAGTGGTCACACTAGTTATGTATATGCTGTGGCTATATCCAGTGATTCAGAGTTAATCGTATCGGGAAGTGCAGATTAGACGGTGAGACTATGGGACGTCAAGACAGAGAACTGTAAGACCATGAGTGGTCACACACATTATGTATATGCTGTGGCTATATCCAGTGATTCAGAGTTCATCGTATCGGGAAGTTATGATTATACGGTGAGACTATGGGACGTCAAGACAGGTACCTGTAAGACCATGAGTGGTCACACTAATTTTATAAGATCTGTGTCTATATCCAGTGATTCAGAGTTCATCGTATCGGGAAGTGCAGATTATACGGTGAGACTATGGGACGTCAAGACAGGTACCTGTAAGACCATGAGTGGTCACACTAGTTATGTATATGCTGTGGCTATATCCAGTGATTCAGAGTTCATCGTATCGGGAAGTTATGATTATACGGTGAGACTATGGGACGTCAAGACAGGTACCTGTAAGACCATGAGTGGTCACACACATTATGTATATGCTGTGGCTATATCCAGTGATTCAGAGTTAATCGTATCGGGAAGTTATGATTATACGGTGAGACTATGGGACGTCAAGACAGAGAACTGTAAGACCATGAGTGGTCACACTAGTGTTGTATATGCTGTGGCTATATCCAGTGATTCAGAGTTAATCGTATCGGGAAGTTATGATTAGACGGTGAGACTATGGGACGTCAAGACAGAGAACTGTAAGACCATGAGTGGTCACACTAGTTATGTATATGCTGTGGCTATATCCAGTGATTCAGAGTTAATCGTATCGGGAAGTTATGATTATACGGTGAGACTATGGGACGTCAAGACAGGTACCTGTAAGACCATGAGTGGTCACACTAGTGTTGTATATGCTGTGGCTATATCCAGTGATTCAGAGTTCATCATATCGGCAAGTGCAGATTAGACGGTGAGACTATGGGACGTCAAGACAGGTACCTGTAAGACCATGAGTGGTCACACTAGTGTTGTATATGCTGTGGCTATATCCAGTGATTCAGAGTTCATCGTATCGGGAAGTTATGATTATACGGTGAGACTATGGGACGTCAAGACAGGTACCTGTAAGACCATGAGTGGTCACACTAGTTATGTATATGCTGTGGCTATATCCAGTGATTCAGAGTTAATCGTATCGGGAAGTGCAGATTAGACGGTGAGACTATGGGACGTCAAGACAGGTACCTGAAAGACCATGAGTGGTCACACTAATTTTGTAAGATCTGTGTCTATATCCAGTGATTCAGAGTTCATCGTATCGGGAAGTTATGATAAGACGGTGAGACTATGGGACGTCAAGACAGGTACCTGTAAGACCATGAGTGGTCACACTAGTGTTGTATATGCTGTGGCTATATCCAGTGATTCAGAGTTCATCGTATCGGGAAGTGCAGATTATACGGTGAGACTATGGGACGTCAAGACAGGTACCTGAAAGACCATGAGTGGTCACACTAGTGTTGTATATGCTGTGGCTATATCCAGTGATTCAGAGTTCATCGTATCGGGAAGTTATGATTATACGGTGAGACTATGGACGTCAAGACAGAGAACTGTAAGACCATGAGTGGTCACACTAGTGTTGTATATGCTGTGGCTATATCCAGTGATTCAGAGTTAATCGTATCGGGAAGTGCAGATTAGACGGTGAGACTATGGGACGTCAAGACAGGTACCTGAAAGACCATGAGTGGTCACACTAGTTATGTATATGCTGTGGCTATATCCAGTGATTCAGAGTTCATCGTATCGGGAAGTTATGATTAGACGGTGAGACTATGGGACGTCAAGACAGGTACCTGAAAGACCATGAGTGGTCACACTAGTTATGTATATGCTGTGGCTATATCCAGTGATTCAGAGTTAATCGTATCGGGAAGTTATGATTATACGGTGAGACTATGGGACGTCAAGACAGGTACCTGTAAGACCATGAGTGGTCACACTAGTGTTGTATATGCTGTGGCTATATCCAGTGATTCAGAGTTAATCGTATCGGGAAGTTATGATTAGACGGTGAGACTATGGGACGTCAAGACAGAGAACTGTAAGACCATGAGTGGTCACACTAGTTATGTATATGCTGTGGCTATATCCAGTGATTCAGAGTTAATCGTATCGGGAAGTGCAGATTATACGGTGAGACTATGGGACGTCAAGACAGGTACCTGTAAGACCATGAGTGGTCACACTAGTTATGTATATGCTGTGGCTATATCCAGTGATTCAGAGTTCATCGTATCGGGAAGTTATGATTATACGGTGAGACTATGGGACGTCAAGACAGGTACCTGTAAGACCATGAGTGGTCACACTAGTGTTGTATATGCTGTGGCTATATCCAGTGATTCAGAGTTCATCATATCGGCAAGTGCAGATTATACGGTGAGACTATGGGACGTCAAGACAGGTACCTGTAAGACCATGAGTGGTCACACTAGTTATGTATATGCTGTGGCTATATCCAGTGATTCAGAGTTCATCGTATCGGGAAGTTATGATTATACGGTGAGACTATGGGACGTCAAGACAGAGAACTGTAAGACCATGAGTGGTCACACTAGTGTTGTATATGCTGTGGCTATATCCAGTGATTCAGAGTTCATCATATCGGGAAGTTATGATTAGACGGTGAGACTATGGGACGTCAAGACAGAGAACTGTAAGACCATGAGTGGTCACACACATTATGTATATGCTGTGGCTATATCCAGTGATTCAGAGTTAATCGAATCGGGAAGTGCAGATTATACGGTGAGACTATGGGACGTCAAGACAGGTACCTGTAAGACCATGAGTGGTCACACTAGTTATGTATATGCTGTGGCTATATCCAGTGATTCAGAGTTCATCGTATCGGGAAGTTATGATTATACGGTGAGACTATGGGACGTCAAGACAGGTACCTGTAAGACCATGAGTGGTCACACTAGTTATGTATATGCTGTGGCTATATCCAGTGATTCAGAGTTCATCGTATCGGGAAGTTATGATTAGACGGTGAGACTATGGGACGTCAAGACAGAGAACTGTAAGACCATGAGTGGTCACACTAGTTCTGTATATGCTGTGGCTATATCCAGTGATTCAGAGTTCATCGTATCGGGAAGTTATGATTATACGGTGAGACTATGGGACGTCAAGACAGGTACCTGTAAGACCATGAGTGGTCACACTAGTGTTGTATATGCTGTGGCTATATCCAGTGATTCAGAGTTAATCGTATCGGGAAGTTATGATTATACGGTGAGACTATGGGACGTCAAGACAGGTACCTGAAAGACCATGAGTGGTCACACTAGTTATGTATATGCTGTGGCTATATCCAGTGATTCAGAGTTCATCGTATCGGGAAGTTATGATTAGACGGTGAGACTATGGGACGTCAAGACAGGTACCTGTAAGACCATGAGTGGTCACACTAATTTTGTAAGATCTGTGTCTATATCCAGTGATTCAGAGTTCATCGTATCGGGAAGTTATGATTATACGGTGAGACTATGGGACGTCAAGACAGGTACCTGTAAGACCATGAGTGGTCACACTAGTTATGTATATGCTGTGGCTATATCCAGTGATTCAGAGTTCATCGTATCGGGAAGTTATGATTTTACGGTGAGACTATGGGACGTCAAGACAGGTACCTGAAAGACCATGAGTGGTCACACTAGTTATGTATATGCTGTGGCTATATCCAGTGATTCAGAGTTAATCGTATCGGGAAGTGCAGATTATACGGTGAGACTATGGGACGTCAAGACAGGTACCTGTAAGACCATGAGTGGTCACACTAGTTATTTATATGCTGTGGCTATATCCAGTGATTCAGAGTTAATCGTATCGGGAAGTGCAGATTATACGGTGAGACTATGGGACGTCAAGACAGGTACATGTAAGACCATGAATGGTCACACTAGTTATGTATATGCTGTGGCTATATCCAGTGATTCAGAGTTAATCGTATCGGGAAGTTATGATTATACGGTGAGACTATGGGACGTCAAGACAGGTACCTGTAAGACCATGAGTGGTCACACTAGTTATGTATATGCTGTGGCTATATCAAGTGATTCAGAGTTCATCGTATCGGGAAGTTATGATTAGACGGTGAGACTATGGGACGTCAAGACAGAGAACTGTAAGACCATGAGTGGTCACACTAGTGTTGTATATGCTGTGGCTATATCCAGTGATTCAGAGTTAATCGTATCGGGAAGTGCAGATTAGACGGTGAGACTATGGGACGTCAAGACAGGTACCTGAAAGACCATGAGTGGTCACACTAATTTTGTAAGATCTGTGTCTATATCCAGTGATTCAGAGTTCATCGTATCGGGAAGTTATGATTAGACGGTGAGACTATGGGACGTCAAGACAGGTACCTGTAAGACCATGAGTGGTCACACTAGTTATGTATATGCTGTTTCTATATCCAGTGATTCAGAGTTAATCGTATCGGGAAGTTATGATTATACGGTGAGACTATGGGACGTCAAGACAGGTACCTGTAAGACCATGAGTGGTCACACTAGTGTTGTATATGCTGTGGCTATATCCAGTGATTCAGAGTTAATCGTATCGGGAAGTGCAGATTATACGGTGAGACTATGGGACGTCAAGACAGGTACCTGTAAGACCATGAGTGGTCACACTAGTTATGTATATGCTGTGGCTATATCCAGTGATTCAGAGTTCATCGTATCGGGAAGTTATGATTATACGGTGAGACTATGGGACGTCAAGACAGGTACCTGTAAGACCATGAGTGGTCACACTAGTTATGTATATGCTGTGGCTATATCAAGTGATTCAGAGTTCATCGTATCGGGAAGTTATGATTAGACGGTGAGACTATGGGACGTCAAGACAGAGAACTGTAAGACCATGAGTGGTCACACTAGTGTTGTATATGCTGTGGCTATATCCAGTGATTCAGAGTTAATCGTATCGGGAAGTTATGATTAGACGGTGAGACTATGGGACGTCAAGACAGGTACCTGTAAGACCATGAGTGGTCACACTAGTTATGTATATGCTGTGGCTATATCCAGTGATTCAGAGTTCATCGTATCGGGAAGTTATGATTATACGGTGAGACTATGGGACGTCAAGACAGGTACCTGAAAGACCATGAGTGGTCACACTAGTTATGTATATGCTGTGGCTATATCCAGTGATTCAGAGTTAATCGTATCGGGAAGTTATGATTAGACGGTGAGACTATGGGACGTCAAGACAGGTACCTGTAAGACCATGAGTGGTCACACTAGTTATGTATATGCTGTGGCTATATCCAGTGATTCAGAGTTCATCGTATCGGGAAGTTATGATTATACGGTGAGACTATGGGACGTCAAGACAGGTACCTGTAAGACCATGAGTGGTCACACTAGTTATGTATATGCTGTGGCTATATCAAGTGATTCAGAGTTCATCGTATCGGAAGTTATGATTAGACGGTGAGACTATGGGACGTCAAGACAGAGAACTGTAAGACCATGAGTGGTCACACTAGTGTTGTATATGCTGTGGCTATATCCAGTGATTCAGAGTTAATCGTATCGGGAAGTTATGATTAGACGGTGAGACTATGGGACGTCAAGACAGGTACCTGTAAGACCATGAGTGGTCACACTAGTTATGTATATGCTGTGGCTATATCAAGTGATTCAGAGTTCATCGTATCGGGAAGTTATGATTAGACGGTGAGACTATGGGACGTCAAGACAGAGAACTGTAAGACCATGAGTGGTCACACTAGTGTTGTATATGCTGTGGCTATATCCAGTGATTCAGAGTTCATCGTATCGGGAAGTGCAGATTAGACGGTGAGACTATGGGACGTCAAGACAGGTACCTGTAAGACCATGAGTGGTCACACTAGTTATTTATATGCTGTGGCTATATCCAGTGATTCAGAGTTAATCGTATCGGGAAGTTATGATTTTACGGTGAGACTATGGGACGTCAAGACAGGTACCTGAAAGACCATGAGTGGTCACACTAGTTATGTATATGCTGTGGCTATATCCAGTGATTCAGAGTTCATCATATCGGCAAGTTATGATTAGACGGTGAGACTATGGGACGTCAAGACAGGTACCTGTAAGACCATGAGTGGTCACACTAGTTATGTATATGCTGTGGCTATATCCAGTGATTCAGAGTTAATCGTATCGGGAAGTGCAGATTATACGGTGAGACTATGGGACGTCAAGACAGGTACCTGTAAGACCATGAGTGGTCACACTAGTTATTTATATGCTGTGGCTATATCCAGTGATTCAGAGTTAATCGTATCGGGAAGTTATGATTAGACGGTGAGACTATGGGACGTCAAGACAGGTACCTGTAAGACCATGAGTGGTCACACTAGTTATGTATATGCTGTGGCTATATCCAGTGATTCAGAGTTCATCGTATCGGGAAGTTATGATTATACGGTGAGACTATGGGACGTCAAGACAGAGAACTGTAAGACCATGAGTGGTCACACTAGTGTTGTATATGCTGTGGCTATATCCAGTGATTCAGAGTTAATCGTATCGGGAAGTTATGATTAGACGGTGAGACTATGGGACGTCAAGACAGGTACCTGTAAGACCATGAGTGGTCACACTAATTTTGTAAGATCTGTGTCTATATCCAGTGATTCAGAGTTAATCGTATCGGGAAGTGCAGATTATACGGTGAGACTATGGGACGTCAAGACAGGTACCTGTAAGACCATGAGTGGTCACACTAGTGTTGTATATGCTGTGGCTATATCCAGTGATTCAGAGTTAATCGTATCGGCAAGTGCAGATTAGACGGTGAGACTATGGGACGTCAAGACAGGTACCTGTAAGACCATGAGTGGTCACACTAGTTATGTATATGCTGTGGCTATATCCAGTGATTCAGAGTTCATCGTATCGGGAAGTTATGATTATACGGTGAGACTATGGGACGTCAAGACAGAGAACTGTAAGACCATGAGTGGTCACACTAGTGTTGTATATGCTGTGGCTATATCCAGTGATTCAGAGTTCATCATATCGGGAAGTTATGATTAGACGGTGAGACTATGGGACGTCAAGACAGGTACCTGTAAGACCATGAGTGGTCACACTAGTTATGTATATGCTGTGGCTATATCCAGTGATTCAGAGTTCATCGTATCGGGAAGTGCAGATTATACGGTGAGACTATGGGACGTCAAGACAGGTACCTGTAAGACCATGAGTGGTCACACTAGTTATGTATATGCTGTGGCTTATATCCAGTGATTCAGAGTTCATCGTATCGGGAAGTTATGATTATACGGTGAGACTATGGGACGTCAAGACAGGTACCTGTAAGACCATGAGTGGTCACACTAGTTATGTATATGCTGTGGCTATATCCAGTGATTCAGAGTTCATCGTATCGGGAAGTTATGATTAGACGGTGAGACTATGGGACGTCAAGACAGAGAACTGTAAGACCATGAGTGGTCACACTAGTTCTGTATATGCTGTGGCTATATCCAGTGATTCAGAGTTCATCGTATCGGGAAGTTATGATTATACGGTGAGACTATGGGACGTCAAGACAGGTACCTGTAAGACCATGAGTGGTCACACTAGTTATGTATATGCTGTGGCTATATCCAGTGATTCAGAGTTCATCGTATCGGGAAGTTATGATTATACGGTGAGACTATGGGACGTCAAGACAGGTACCTGAAAGACCATGAGTGGTCACACTAGTTATGTATATGCTGTGGCTATATCCAGTGATTCAGAGTTAATCGTATCGGGAAGTTATGATTAGACGGTGAGACTATGGGACGTCAAGACAGGTACCTGTAAGACCATGAGTGGTCACACTAATTTTGTAAGATCTGTGTCTATATCCAGTGATTCAGAGTTCATCGTATCGGGAAGTGCAGATTATACGGTGAGACTATGGGACGTCAAGACAGGTACCTGTAAGACCATGAGTGGTCACACTAGTTATGTATATGCTGTGGCTATATCCAGTGATTCAGAGTTCATCGTATCGGGAAGTTATGATTTTACGGTGAGACTATGGGACGTCAAGACAGGTACCTGAAAGACCATGAGTGGTCACACTAGTTATGTATATGCTGTGGCTATATCCAGTGATTCAGAGTTCATCATATCGGCAAGTTATGATTAGACGGTGAGACTATGGGACGTCAAGACAGGTACCTGTAAGACCATGAGTGGTCACACTAGTTATGTATATGCTGTGGCTATATCCAGTGATTCAGAGTTAATCGTATCGGGAAGTGCAGATTATACGGTGAGACTATGGGACGTCAAGACAGGTACCTGTAAGACCATGAGTGGTCACACTAGTTATTTATATGCTGTGGCTATATCCAGTGATTCAGAGTTAATCGTATCGGGAAGTGCAGATTTTACGGTGAGACTATGGGACGTCAAGACAGGTACCTGAAAGACCATGAGTGGTCACACTAGTTATGTATATGCTGTGGCTATATCCAGTGATTCAGAGTTCATCATATCGGCAAGTTATGATTAGACGGTGAGACTATGGGACGTCAAGACAGGTACCTGTAAGACCATGAGTGGTCACACTAGTTATGTATATGCTGTGGCTATATCCAGTGATTCAGAGTTAATCGTATCGGGAAGTGCAGATTATACGGTGAGACTATGGGACGTCAAGACAGGTACCTGTAAGACCATGAGTGGTCACACTAGTTATTTATATGCTGTGGCTATATCCAGTGATTCAGAGTTCATCGTATCGGGAAGTTATGATTATACGGTGAGACTATGGGACGTCAAGACAGGTACCTGTAAGACCATGAGTGGTCACACTAGTTATGTATATGCTGTGGCTATATCCAGTGATTCAGAGTTCATCGTATCGGGAAGTTATGATTTTACGGTGAGACTATGGGACGTCAAGACAGGTACCTGAAAGACCATGAGTGGTCACACTAGTTATGTATATGCTGTGGCTATATCCAGTGATTCAGAGTTCATCATATCGGGAAGTTATGATTAGACGGTGAGACTATGGGACGTCAAGACAGAGAACTGTAAGACCATGAGTGGTCACACACATTATGTATATGCTGTGGCTATATCCAGTGATTCAGAGTTAATCGTATCGGGAAGTTATGATAAGACGGTGAGACTATGGGACGTCAAGACAGGTACCTGTAAGACCATGAGTGGTCACACTAGTTATGTATATGCTGTGGCTATATCCAGTGATTCAGAGTTCATCGTATCGGGAAGTTATGATTATACGGTGAGACTATGGGACGTCAAGACAGGTACCGGTAAGACCATGAGTGGTCACACTAGTTATGTATATGCTGTGGCTATATCCAGTGATTCAGAGTTAATCGTATCGGGAAGTGCAGATTATACGGTGAGACTATGGGACGTCAAGACAGGTACCTGTAAGACCATGAGTGGTCACACTAGTTATTTATATGCTGTGGCTATATCCAGTGATTCAGAGTTCATCGTATCGGGAAGTTATGATTATACGGTGAGACTATGGGACGTCAAGACAGGTACCTGTAAGACCATGAGTGGTCACACTAGTTATGTATATGCTGTGGCTATATCCAGTGATTCAGAGTTCATCGTATCGGGAAGTTATGATTATACGGTGAGACTATGGGACGTCAAGACAGGTACCTGAAAGACCATGAGTGGTCACACTAGTTATGTATATGCTGTGGCTATATCCAGTGATTCAGAGTTAATCGTATCGGGAAGTTATGATTAGACGGTGAGACTATGGGACGTCAAGACAGGTACCTGTAAGACCATGAGTGGTCACACTAGTTATGTATATGCTGTGGCTATATCCAGTGATTCAGAGTTAATCGTATCGGGAAGTTATGATTAGACTGTGAGACTATGGGACGTCAAGACAGGTACCTGAAAGACCATGAGTGGTCACACTAGTTATGTATATGCTGTGGCTATATCCAGTGATTCAGAGTTCATCGTATCGGGAAGTGCAGATTAGACGGTGAGACTATGGGACGTCAAGACAGGTACCTGAAAGACCATGAGTGGTCACACTAATTTTGTA
>CAMPDV010007809.1:0-27206 GCA_946699065.1 Loxodes magnus
ACCGTCTTATCTCTACTTCCCGATACGATGAACTCTGAATCACTGGATATAGCCACAGATCATACTCAATCTGTGTGACCACTCATGGTCTTACAGGTACCTGTCTTGACGTCCCATAGTCTCACCGTCTTATCATAACTTACCGATACGATGAACTCTGAATCACTGGATATAGCCACAGATCAATACTCAATCTGTGTGACCACTCATGGTCTTACAGGTTACCTGTCTTGACGTCCCATAGTCTCACCGTCTTATCTCTACTTCCCGATACGATGAACTCTGAATCACTGGATATAGCCACAGATCATTACTCAATCTGTGTGACCACTCATGGTCTTACAGGTACCTGTCTTGACGTCCCATAGTCTCACCGTATTATCTCTACTTCCCGATACGATGAACTCTGAATCACTGGATATAGCCACAGGGCATATACTCAATGTGTGTGACCACTCATGGTCTTACAGGTACCTGTCTTGACGTCCCATAGTCCTCACCGTATTATCATAACTTCCCGATACGATGAACTCTGAATCACTGGATATAGCCACAGATCATACTCAATCTGTGTGACCACTCATGGTCTTACAGGTACCTGTTCTTGACGTCCCATAGTCTCACCGTCTTATCTCTACTTTCCCGATACGATGAACTCTGAATCACTGGATATAGCCACAGATCATACTCAATCTGTGTGACCACTCATGGTCTTACAGGTACCTGTCTTGACGTCCCATAGTCTCACCGTCTTATCTCTACTTCCCGATACGATGAACTCTGAATCACTGGATATAGCCACAGCATATACAGAATTAGTGTGACCACTCATGGTCTTACAGGTACCTGTCTTGACGTCCCATAGTCTCACCGTCTTATCTCTACTTCCCGATACGATGAACTCTGAATCACTGGATTATAGCCACAGATCATACTCAATCTGTGTGACCACTCATGGTCTTACAGGTACCTGTCTTGACGTCCATAGTCTCACCGTATTATCTCTGCTTCCCGATACGATGAACTCTGAATCACTGGATATAGCCACAGCATATACTCAATGTGTGTGAAAACTCATGGTCCTTACAGGTACCTGTCTTGACGTCCCATAGTCTCACCGTCTTATCTCTACTTCCCGATACGATGAACTCTGAATCACTGGATATAGCCACAGATCATACAACACTAGTGTGACCACTCATGGTCTTACAGGTACCTGTCTTGACGTCCCATAGTCTCACCGTCTTATCTCTACTTCCCGATACGATGAACTCTGAATCACTGGATATAGCCACAGCATATACTCAATGTGTGTTGACCACTCATGGTCTTACAGGTACCTGTCTTGACGTCCCATAGTCTCACCGTCTTATCTCTACTTCCCGATACGATGAACTCTGAATCACTGGATATAGCCACAGATCATTCAACACTAGTGTGACAACTCATGGTCTTACAGGTACCTGTCTTGACGTCCCATAGTCCTCACCGTCTTATCTCTACTTCCCGATACGATGAACTCTGAATCACTGGATATAGCCACAGATCATACAACACTAGTGTGACAACTCATGGTCTTACAGGTACCTGTCTTGACGTCCCATAGTCTCACCGTCTTATCTCTACTTCCCGATACGATGAACTCTGAATCACTGGATATAGCCACAGCATATACTCAATGTGTGTGGACCACTCATGGTCTTACAAATACCTGTCTTGACGTCCCATAGTCTCACCGTCTTATTCTCTACTTTCCCCGATACGATGAACTCTGAATCACTGGATATAGCCACAGCATATACTCAATGTGTGTGACAACTCATGGTCTTAACAGGTACCTGTCTTGACGTCCCATAGTCTCACCGTCTTATCTCTACTTCCCGATACGATGAACTCTGAATCACTGGATATAGCCACAGCATATACAGAATTAGTGTGAACCACTCATGGTCTTACAGGTACCTGTCTTGACGTCCCATAGTCTCACCGTCTTATCTCTACTTCCCGATACGATGAACTCTGAATCACTGGATATTAGCCACAGATCATACAACACTAGTGTGACCACTTATGGTCTTACAGGTACCTGTCTTGACGTCCCATAGTCTCACCGTCTTATCTCTACTTCCCGATACGATGAACTCTGAATCACTGGATATAGCCACAGATAATACAGAATTAGTGTGACCACTCATGGTCTTACAGGTACCTGTCTTGACGTCCCATAGTCTCACCGTCTTATCTCTACTTCCCGATACGATGAACTCTGAATCACTGGATATAGCCACAGATCATACAACACTAGTGTGACAACTCATGGTCTTACAGGTAACCTGTCCTTGACGTCCCATAGTCTCACCGTCTTATCTCTACTTCCCGATACGATGAACTCTGAATCACTGGATATAGCCACAGCATATACTCAATCTGTGTGACCACTCATGGTCTTACAGGTACCTGTCTTGACGTCCCATAGTCTCACCGTATTATCTCTACTTCCCGATACGATGAACTCTGAATCACTGGATATAGCCACAGATCATACAACACTAGTGTGACCACTCATGGTCTTACAGGTACCTGTCTTGACGTCCCATAGTCTCACCGTCTTATCTCTACTTCCCGATACGATGAACTCTGAATCACTGGATATAGCCACAGCATATACAGAATTAGTGTGACCACTCATGGTCTTACAGGTACCTGTCTTGACGTCCCATAGTCCACCGTCTTATCTCTACTTCCCGATACGATGAACTCTGAATCACTGGATATAGCCACAGATCATACAACACTAGTGTGACCACTCATGGTCTTACAGGTACCTGTCTTGACGTCCCATAGTCTCACCGTCTTATCTCTACTTCCCGATACGATGAACTCTGAATCACTGGATATAGCCACAGATCATACTCAATCTGTGTGACCACTCATGGTCTTACAGGTACCTGTCTTGACGTCCCATAGTCTCACCGTCTTATCTCTACTTCCCGATACGATGAACTCTGAATCACTGGATATAGCCACAGCATATACTCAATGTGTGTGACCACTCATGGTCTTACAGGTACCTGTCTTGACGTCCCATAGTCTCACCGTCTTATCTCTACTTCCCGATACGATGAACTCTGAATCACTGGATATAGCCACAGATCATACTCAATCTGTGTGACCACTCATGGTCTTACAGGTACCTGTCTTGACGTCCCATAGTCTCACCGTCTTATCTCTACTTCCCGATACGATGAACTCTGAATCACTGGATATAGCCACAGATCATACTCAATCTGTGTGACCACTCATGGTCTTACAGGTACCTGTCTTGACGTCCCATAGTCTCACCGTCTTATCTCTACTTCCCGATACGATGAACTCTGAATCACTGGATATAGCCACAGCATATACTCAATGTGTGTGACCACTCATGGTCTTACAGGTACCTGTCTTGACGTCCCATAGTCTCACCGTCTTATCTCTACTTACCGATACGATGAACTCTGAATCACTGGATATAGCCACAGATCATACAACACTAGTGTGACCACTTATGGTCTTACAGGTACCTGTCTTGACGTCCCATAGTCTCACCGTCTTATCTCTACTTCCCGATACGATGAACTCTGAATCACTGGATATAGCCACAGATAATACAGAATTAGTGTGACCACTCATGGTCTTACAGGTACCTGTCTTGACGTCCCATAGTCTCACCGTCTTATCTCTACTTCCCGATACGATGAACTCTGAATCACTGGATATAGCCACAGATCATACAACACTAGTGTGACCACTCATGGTCTTACAGGTACCTGTCTTGACGTCCCATAGTCTCACCGTCTTATCTCTACTTCCCGATACGATGAACTCTGAATCACTGGATATAGCCACAGCATATACTCAATGTGTGTGACCACTCATGGTCTTACAGGTACCTGTCTTGACGTCCCATAGTCTCACCGTCTTATCTCTACTTCCCGATACGATGAACTCTGAATCACTGGATATAGCCACAGCATATACTCAATGTGTGTGACAACTCATGGTCTTACAGGTACCTGTCTTGACGTCCCATAGTCTCACCGTCTTATCTCTACTTCCCGATACGATGAACTCTGAATCACTGGATATAGCCACAGCATATACAGAATTAGTGTGACCACTCATGGTCTTACAGGTACCTGTCTTGACGTCCCATAGTCTCACCGTCTTATCTCTACTTCCCGATACGATGAACTCTGAATCACTGGATATAGCCACAGCATATACTCAATGTGTGTGACCACTCATGGTCTTACAGGTACCTGTCTTGACGTCCCATAGTCTCACCGTCTTATCTCTACTTCCCGATACGATGAACTCTGAATCACTGGATATAGCCACAGCATATACTCAATGTGTGTGACAACTCATGGTCTTACAGGTACCTGTCTTGACGTCCCATAGTCTCACCGTCTTATCATAACTTACCGATACGATGAACTCTGAATCACTGGATATAGCCACAGATCATACTCAATCTGTGTGACCACTCATGGTCTTACAGGTACCTGTCTTGACGTCCCATAGTCTCACCGTCTTATCTCTACTTCCCGATACGATGAACTCTGAATCACTGGATATAGCCACAGCATATACAGAATTAGTGTGACCACTCATGGTCTTACAGGTACCTGTCTTGACGTCCCATAGTCTCACCGTCTTATCTCTACTTCCCGATACGATGAACTCTGAATCACTGGATATAGCCACAGATCATACAACACTAGTGTGACCACTCATGGTCTTACAGGTACCTGTCTTGACGTCCCATAGTCTCACCGTCTTATCTCTACTTCCCGATACGATGAACTCTGAATCACTGGATATAGCCACAGATAATACAGAATTAGTGTGACCACTCATGGTCTTACAGGTACCTGTCTTGACGTCCCATAGTCTCACCGTCTTATCTCTACTTCCCGATACGATGAACTCTGAATCACTGGATATAGCCACAGATCATACAACACTAGTGTGACAACTCATGGTCTTACAGGTACCTGTCTTGACGTCCCATAGTCTCACCGTCTTATCTCTACTTCCCGATACGATGAACTCTGAATCACTGGATATAGCCACAGCATATACTCAATCTGTGTGACCACTCATGGTCTTACAGGTACCTGTCTTGACGTCCCATAGTCTCACCGTATTATCTCTACTTCCCGATACGATGAACTCTGAATCACTGGATATAGCCACAGCATATACTCAATCTGTGTGACCACTCATGGTCTTACAGGTACCTGTCTTGACGTCCCATAGTCTCACCGTTTTATCATAACTTCCCGATACGATGAACTCTGAATCACTGGATATAGCCACAGCATATACAGAATTAGTGTGACCACTCATGGTCTTACAGGTACCTGTCTTGACGTCCCATAGTCTCACCGTCTTATCTCTACTTCCCGATACGATGAACTCTGAATCACTGGATATAGCCACAGCATATACAGAATTAGTGTGACCACTCATGGTCTTACAGGTACCTGTCTTGACGTCCCATAGTCTCACCGTCTTATCTCTACTTCCCGATACGATGAACTCTGAATCACTGGATATAGCCACAGCATATACTCAATGTGTGTGACAACTCATGGTCTTACAGGTACCTGTCTTGACGTCCCATAGTCTCACCGTCTTATCATAACTTACCGATACGATGAACTCTGAATCACTGGATATAGCCACAGATCATACTCAATCTGTGTGACCACTCATGGTCTTACAGGTACCTGTCTTGACGTCCCATAGTCTCACCGTCTTATCTCTACTTCCCGATACGATGAACTCTGAATCACTGGATATAGCCACAGCATATACAGAATTAGTGTGACCACTCATGGTCTTACAGGTACCTGTCTTGACGTCCCATAGTCTCACCGTCTTATCTCTACTTCCCGATACGATGAACTCTGAATCACTGGATATAGCCACAGATCATACAACACTAGTGTGACCACTCATGGTCTTACAGGTACCTGTCTTGACGTCCCATAGTCTCACCGTCTTATCTCTACTTCCCGATACGATGAACTCTGAATCACTGGATATAGCCACAGATAATACAGAATTAGTGTGACCACTCATGGTCTTACAGGTACCTGTCTTGACGTCCCATAGTCTCACCGTCTTATCTCTACTTCCCGATACGATGAACTCTGAATCACTGGATATAGCCACAGATCATACAACACTAGTGTGACAACTCATGGTCTTACAGGTACCTGTCTTGACGTCCCATAGTCTCACCGTCTTATCTCTACTTCCCGATACGATGAACTCTGAATCACTGGATATAGCCACAGCATATACTCAATCTGTGTGACCACTCATGGTCTTACAGGTACCTGTCTTGACGTCCCATAGTCTCACCGTATTATCTCTACTTCCCGATACGATGAACTCTGAATCACTGGATATAGCCACAGCATATACTCAATCTGTGTGACCACTCATGGTCTTACAGGTACCTGTCTTGACGTCCCATAGTCTCACCGTTTTATCATAACTTCCCGATACGATGAACTCTGAATCACTGGATATAGCCACAGCATATACTCAATGTGTGTGACCACTCATGGTCTTACAGGTACCTGTCTTGACGTCCCATAGTCTCACCGTCTTATCTCTACTTCCCGATACGATGAACTCTGAATCACTGGATATAGCCACAGCATATACAGAATTAGTGTGACAACTCATGGTCTTACAGGTACCTGTCTTGACGTCCCATAGTCTCACCGTATTATCTCTACTTCCCGATACGATGAACTCTGAATCACTGGATATAGCCACAGATCATACAACAATAGTGTGACCACTCATGGTCTTACAGGTACCTGTCTTGACGTCCCATAGTCTCACCGTCTTATCTCTACTTCCCGATACGATGAACTCTGAATCACTGGATATAGCCACAGATAATACAGAATTAGTGTGACAACTCATGGTCTTACAGGTACCTGTCTTGACGTCCCATAGTCTCACCGTCTTATCTCTACTTCCCGATACGATGAACTCTGAATCACTGGATATAGCCACAGATCATACTCAATCTGTGTGACCACTCATGGTCTTACAGGTACCTGTCTTGACGTCCCATAGTCTCACCGTCTTATCTCTACTTCCCGATACGATGAACTCTGAATCACTGGATATAGCCACAGCATATACTCAATGTGTGTGACCACTCATGGTCTTACAGGTACCTGTCTTGACGTCCCATAGTCTCACCGTCTTTTCTCTACTTCCCGATACGATGAACTCTGAATCACTGGATATAGCCACAGCATATACTCAATGTGTGTGACCACTCATGGTCTTACAGGTACCTGTCTTGACGTCCCATAGTCTCACCGTCTTATCTCTACTTCCCGATACGATGAACTCTGAATCACTGGATATAGCCACAGCATATACTCAATGTGTGTGACAACTCATGGTCTTACAGGTACCTGTCTTGACGTCCCATAGTCTCACCGTCTTATCTCTACTTCCCGATACGATGAACTCTGAATCACTGGATATAGCCACAGCATATACAGAATTAGTGTGACCACTCATGGTCTTACAGGTACCTGTCTTGACGTCCCATAGTCTCACCGTCTTATCTCTACTTCCCGATACGATGAACTCTGAATCACTGGATATAGCCACAGATCATACAACACTAGTGTGACAACTCATGGTCTTACAGGTACCTGTCTTGACGTCCCATAGTCTCACCGTCTTATCTCTACTTCCCGATACGATGAACTCTGAATCACTGGATATAGCCACAGCATATACTCAATGTGTGTGACAACTCATGGTCTTACAGGTACCTGTCTTGACGTCCCATAGTCTCACCGTCTTATCTCTACTTCCCGATACGATGAACTCTGAATCACTGGATATAGCCACAGCATATACTCAATGTGTGTGACCACTCATGGTCTTACAGGTACCTGTCTTGACGTCCCATAGTCTCACCGTCTTATCTCTACTTCCCGATACGATGAACTCTGAATCACTGGATATAGCCACAGATCATACAACACTAGTGTGACCACTCATGGTCTTACAGGTACCTGTCTTGACGTCCCATAGTCTCACCGTCTTATCTCTACTTCCCGATACGATGAACTCTGAATCACTGGATATAGCCACAGCATATACTCAATGTGTGTGACAACTCATGGTCTTACAGGTACCTGTCTTGACGTCCCATAGTCTCACCGTCTTATCTCTACTTCCCGATACGATGAACTCTGAATCACTGGATATAGCCACAGCATATACAGAATTAGTGTGACCACTCATGGTCTTACAGGTACCTGTCTTGACGTCCCATAGTCTCACCGTCTTATCTCTACTTCCCGATACGATGAACTCTGAATCACTGGATATAGCCACAGCATATACTCAATGTGTGTGACAACTCATGGTCTTACAGGTACCTGTCTTGACGTCCCATAGTCTCACCGTCTTATCTCTACTTCCCGATACGATGAACTCTGAATCACTGGATATAGCCACAGCATATACAGAATTAGTGTGACCACTCATGGTCTTACAGGTACCTGTCTTGACGTCCCATAGTCTCACCGTCTTATCTCTACTTACCGATACGATGAACTCTGAATCACTGGATATAGCCACAGCATATACTCAATGTGTGTGACCACTCATGGTCTTACAGGTACCTGTCTTGACGTCCCATAGTCTCACCGTCTTATCTCTACTTCCCGATACGATGAACTCTGAATCACTGGATATAGCCACAGATCATACAACACTAGTGTGACCACTCATGGTCTTACAGGTACCTGTCTTGACGTCCCATAGTCTCACCGTCTTATCATAACTTACCGATACGATGAACTCTGAATCACTGGATATAGCCACAGCATATACTCAATGTGTGTGACAACTCATGGTCTTACAGGTACCTGTCTTGACGTCCCATAGTCTCACCGTCTTATCTCTACTTCCCGATACGATGAACTCTGAATCACTGGATATAGCCACAGATCATACTCAATCTGTGTGACCACTCATGGTCTTACAGGTACCTGTCTTGACGTCCCATAGTCTCACCGTCTTATCTCTACTTCCCGATACGATGAACTCTGAATCACTGGATATAGCCACAGATCATACAACAATAGTGTGACCACTCATGGTCTTACAGGTACCTGTCTTGACGTCCCATAGTCTCACCGTCTTATCTCTACTTCCCGATACGATGAACTCTGAATCACTGGATATAGCCACAGCATATACAGAATTAGTGTGACCACTCATGGTCTTACAGGTACCTGTCTTGACGTCCCATAGTCTCACCGTCTTATCTCTACTTCCCGATACGATGAACTCTGAATCACTGGATATAGCCACAGCATATACTCAATGTGTGTGACAACTCATGGTCTTACAGGTACCTGTCTTGACGTCCCATAGTCTCACCGTCTTATCTCTACTTCCCGATACGATGAACTCTGAATCACTGGATATAGCCACAGCATATACAGAATTAGTGTGACCACTCATGGTCTTACAGGTACCTGTCTTGACGTCCCATAGTCTCACCGTCTTATCTCTACTTCCCGATACGATGAACTCTGAATCACTGGATATAGCCACAGCATATACTCAATGTGTGTGACCACTCATGGTCTTACAGGTACCTGTCTTGACGTCCCATAGTCTCACCGTCTTATCTCTACTTCCCGATACGATGAACTCTGAATCACTGGATATAGCCACAGCATATACTCAATGTGTGTGACCACTCATGGTCTTACAGGTACCTGTCTTGACGTCCCATAGTCTCACCGTCTTATCTCTACTTCCCGATACGATGAACTCTGAATCACTGGATATAGCCACAGATCATACAACACTAGTGTGACCACTCATGGTCTTACAGGTACCTGTCTTGACGTCCCATAGTCTCACCGTCTTATCTCTACTTCCCGATACGATGAACTCTGAATCACTGTATATAGCCACAGATAATACAACAATAGTGTGACCACTCATGGTCTTACAGGTACCTGTCTTGACGTCCCATAGTCTCACCGTCTTATCATAACTTCCCGATACGATGAACTCTGAATCACTGGATATAGCCACAGATCATACAACAATAGTGTGACCACTCATGGTCTTACAGGTACCTGTCTTGACGTCCCATAGTCTCACCGTCTTATCTCTACTTACCGATACGATGAACTCTGAATCACTGGATATAGCCACAGCATATACAGAATTAGTGTGACCACTCATGGTCTTACAGGTACCTGTCTTGACGTCCCATAGTCTCACCGTCTTATCTCTACTTACCGATACGATGAACTCTGAATCACTGGATATAGCCACAGCATATACAGAATTAGTGTGACCACTCATGGTCTTACAGGTACCTGTCTTGACGTCCCATAGTCTCACCGTCTTATCTCTACTTCCCGATACGATGAACTCTGAATCACTGGATATAGCCACAGATCATACAACAATAGTGTGACCACTCATGGTCTTACAGGTACCTGTCTTGACGTCCCATAGTCTCACCGTCTTATCTCTACTTACCGATACGATGAACTCTGAATCACTGGATATAGCCACAGCATATACAGAATTAGTGTGACCACTCATGGTCTTACAGGTACCTGTCTTGACGTCCCATAGTCTCACCGTCTTATCTCTACTTACCGATACGATGAACTCTGAATCACTGGATATAGCCACAGCATATACTCAATGTGTGTGACAACTCATGGTCTTACAGGTACCTGTCTTGACGTCCCATAGTCTCACCGTCTTATCTCTACTTCCCGATACGATGAACTCTGAATCACTGGATATAGCCACAGATCATACTCAATCTGTGTGACCACTCATGGTCTTACAGGTACCTGTCTTGACGTCCCATAGTCTCACCGTCTTATCTCTACTTCCCGATACGATGAACTCTGAATCACTGGATATAGCCACAGATCATACAACAATAGTGTGACCACTCATGGTCTTACAGGTACCTGTCTTGACGTCCCATAGTCTCACCGTCTTATCTCTACTTCCCGATACGATGAACTCTGAATCACTGGATATAGCCACAGCATATACTCAATGTGTGTGACCACTCATGGTCTTACAGGTACCTGTCTTGACGTCCCATAGTCTCACCGTCTTATCTCTACTTCCCGATACGATGAACTCTGAATCACTGGATATAGCCACAGATCATACAACACTAGTGTGACCACTCATGGTCTTACAGGTACCTGTCTTGACGTCCCATAGTCTCACCGTCTTATCTCTACTTCCCGATACGATGAACTCTGAATCACTGGATATAGCCACAGCATATACTCAATGTGTGTGACAACTCATGGTCTTACAGGTACCTGTCTTGACGTCCCATAGTCTCACCGTCTTATCTCTACTTCCCGATACGATGAACTCTGAATCACTGGATATAGCCACAGCATATACAGAATTAGTGTGACCACTCATGGTCTTACAGGTACCTGTCTTGACGTCCCATAGTCTCACCGTCTTATCTCTACTTCCCGATACGATGAACTCTGAATCACTGGATATAGCCACAGCATATACTCAATGTGTGTGACAACTCATGGTCTTACAGGTACCTGTCTTGACGTCCCATAGTCTCACCGTCTTATCTCTACTTCCCGATACGATGAACTCTGAATCACTGGATATAGCCACAGCATATACAGAATTAGTGTGACCACTCATGGTCTTACAGGTACCTGTCTTGACGTCCCATAGTCTCACCGTCTTATCTCTACTTCCCGATACGATGAACTCTGAATCACTGGATATAGCCACAGCATATACTCAATGTGTGTGACCACTCATGGTCTTACAGGTACCTGTCTTGACGTCCCATAGTCTCACCGTCTTATCTCTACTTCCCGATACGATGAACTCTGAATCACTGGATATAGCCACAGATCATACAACACTAGTGTGACCACTCATGGTCTTACAGGTACCTGTCTTGACGTCCCATAGTCTCACCGTCTTATCTCTACTTCCCGATACGATGAACTCTGAATCACTGGATATAGCCACAGCATATACAGAATTAGTGTGACCACTCATGGTCTTACAGGTACCTGTCTTGACGTCCCATAGTCTCACCGTCTTATCTCTACTTCCCGATACGATGAACTCTGAATCACTGGATATAGCCACAGCATATACTCAATGTGTGTGACCACTCATGGTCTTACAGGTACCTGTCTTGACGTCCCATAGTCTCACCGTCTTATCTCTACTTCCCGATACGATGAACTCTGAATCACTGGATATAGCCACAGCATATACTCAATGTGTGTGACCACTCATGGTCTTACAGGTACCTGTCTTGACGTCCCATAGTCTCACCGTCTTATCTCTACTTCCCGATACGATGAACTCTGAATCACTGGATATAGCCACAGATCATACAACACTAGTGTGACCACTCATGGTCTTACAGGTACCTGTCTTGACGTCCCATAGTCTCACCGTCTTATCTCTACTTCCCGATACGATGAACTCTGAATCACTGTATATAGCCACAGATAATACAACAATAGTGTGACCACTCATGGTCTTACAGGTACCTGTCTTGACGTCCCATAGTCTCACCGTCTTATCATAACTTCCCGATACGATGAACTCTGAATCACTGGATATAGCCACAGATCATACTCAATCTGTGTGACCACTCATGGTCTTACAGGTACCTGTCTTGACGTCCCATAGTCTCACCGTCTTATCTCTACTTCCCGATACGATGAACTCTGAATCACTGGATATAGCCACAGATCATACAACACTAGTGTGACCACTCATGGTCTTACAGGTACCTGTCTTGACGTCCCATAGTCTCACCGTCTTATCTCTACTTCCCGATACGATGAACTCTGAATCACTGGATATAGCCACAGATCATACTCAATCTGTGTGACCACTCATGGTCTTACAGGTACCTGTCTTGACGTCCCATAGTCTCACCGTCTTATCTCTACTTCCCGATACGATGAACTCTGAATCACTGGATATAGCCACAGATCATACAACACTAGTGTGACAACTCATGGTCTTACAGGTACCTGTCTTGACGTCCCATAGTCTCACCGTCTTATCTCTACTTACCGATACGATGAACTCTGAATCACTGGATATAGCCACAGCATATACAGAATTAGTGTGACCACTCATGGTCTTACAGGTACCTGTCTTGACGTCCCATAGTCTCACCGTCTTATCTCTACTTACCGATACGATGAACTCTGAATCACTGGATATAGCCACAGCATATACAGAATTAGTGTGACCACTCATGGTCTTACAGGTACCTGTCTTGACGTCCCATAGTCTCACCGTCTTATCTCTACTTCCCGATACGATGAACTCTGAATCACTGGATATAGCCACAGCATATACTCAATGTGTGTGACCACTCATGGTCTTACAGGTACCTGTCTTGACGTCCCATAGTCTCACCGTCTTATCTCTACTTCCCGATACGATGAACTCTGAATCACTGGATATAGCCACAGCATATACTCAATGTGTGTGACCACTCATGGTCTTACAGGTACCTGTCTTGACGTCCCATAGTCTCACCGTCTTATCTCTACTTCCCGATACGATGAACTCTGAATCACTGGATATAGCCACAGCATATACAGAATTAGTGTGACCACTCATGGTCTTACAGGTACCTGTCTTGACGTCCCATAGTCTCACCGTCTTATCTCTACTTCCCGATACGATGAACTCTGAATCACTGGATATAGCCACAGATCATACAACAATAGTGTGACCACTCATGGTCTTACAGGTACCTGTCTTGACGTCCCATAGTCTCACCGTCTTATCTCTACTTCCCGATACGATGAACTCTGAATCACTGGATATAGCCACAGCATATACTCAATGTGTGTGACCACTCATGGTCTTACAGGTACCTGTCTTGACGTCCCATAGTCTCACCGTCTTATCTCTACTTCCCGATACGATGAACTCTGAATCACTGGATATAGCCACAGCATATACTCAATGTGTGTGACAACTCATGGTCTTACAGGTACCTGTCTTGACGTCCCATAGTCTCACCGTCTTATCTCTACTTCCCGATACGATGAACTCTGAATCACTGGATATAGCCACAGCATATACTCAATGTGTGTGACCACTCATGGTCTTACAGGTACCTGTCTTGACGTCCCATAGTCTCACCGTCTTATCTCTACTTCCCGATACGATGAACTCTGAATCACTGGATATAGCCACAGATCATACAACACTAGTGTGACCACTCATGGTCTTACAGGTACCTGTCTTGACGTCCCATAGTCTCACCGTCTTATCTCTACTTCCCGATACGATGAACTCTGAATCACTGGATATAGCCACAGCATATACAGAATTAGTGTGACCACTCATGGTCTTACAGGTACCTGTCTTGACGTCCCATAGTCTCACCGTCTTATCTCTACTTCCCGATACGATGAACTCTGAATCACTGGATATAGCCACAGCATATACTCAATGTGTGTGACCACTCATGGTCTTACAGGTACCTGTCTTGACGTCCCATAGTCTCACCGTCTTATCTCTACTTCCCGATACGATGAACTCTGAATCACTGGATATAGCCACAGCATATACTCAATGTGTGTGACCACTCATGGTCTTACAGGTACCTGTCTTGACGTCCCATAGTCTCACCGTCTTATCTCTACTTCCCGATACGATGAACTCTGAATCACTGGATATAGCCACAGATCATACAACACTAGTGTGACCACTCATGGTCTTACAGGTACCTGTCTTGACGTCCCATAGTCTCACCGTCTTATCTCTACTTCCCGATACGATGAACTCTGAATCACTGTATATAGCCACAGATAATACAACAATAGTGTGACCACTCATGGTCTTACAGGTACCTGTCTTGACGTCCCATAGTCTCACCGTCTTATCATAACTTCCCGATACGATGAACTCTGAATCACTGGATATAGCCACAGATCATACAACAATAGTGTGACCACTCATGGTCTTACAGGTACCTGTCTTGACGTCCCATAGTCTCACCGTCTTATCTCTACTTACCGATACGATGAACTCTGAATCACTGGATATAGCCACAGCATATACAGAATTAGTGTGACCACTCATGGTCTTACAGGTACCTGTCTTGACGTCCCATAGTCTCACCGTCTTATCTCTACTTACCGATACGATGAACTCTGAATCACTGGATATAGCCACAGCATATACAGAATTAGTGTGACCACTCATGGTCTTACAGGTACCTGTCTTGACGTCCCATAGTCTCACCGTCTTATCTCTACTTCCCGATACGATGAACTCTGAATCACTGGATATAGCCACAGCATATACTCAATGTGTGTGACAACTCATGGTCTTACAGGTACCTGTCTTGACGTCCCATAGTCTCACCGTCTTATCATAACTTACCGATACGATGAACTCTGAATCACTGGATATAGCCACAGCATATACTCAATGTGTGTGACAACTCATGGTCTTACAGGTACCTGTCTTGACGTCCCATAGTCTCACCGTCTTATCATAACTTACCGATACGATGAACTCTGAATCACTGGATATAGCCACAGATCATACTCAATCTGTGTGACCACTCATGGTCTTACAGGTACCTGTCTTGACGTCCCATAGTCTCACCGTCTTATCTCTACTTACCGATACGATGAACTCTGAATCACTGGATATAGCCACAGCATATACTCAATGTGTGTGACCACTCATGGTCTTACAGGTACCTGTCTTGACGTCCCATAGTCTCACCGTATTATCATAACTTCCCGATACGATGAACTCTGAATCACTGGATATAGCCACAGCATATACTCAATGTGTGTGACCACTCATGGTCTTACAGGTACCTGTCTTGACGTCCCATAGTCTCACCGTATTATCATAACTTCCCGATACGATGAACTCTGAATCACTGGATATAGCCACAGCATATACTCAATCTGTGTGACCACTCATGGTCTTACAGGTACCTGTCTTGACGTCCCATAGTCTCACCGTCTTATCTCTACTTCCCGATACGATGAACTCTGAATCACTGGATATAGCCACAGCATATACTCAATGTGTGTGACCACTCATGGTCTTACAGGTACCTGTCTTGACGTCCCATAGTCTCACCGTCTTATCTCTACTTACCGATACGATGAACTCTGAATCACTGGATATAGCCACAGCATATACTCAATGTGTGTGACAACTCATGGTCTTACAGGTACCTGTCTTGACGTCCCATAGTCTCACCGTCTTATCATAACTTACCGATACGATGAACTCTGAATCACTGGATATAGCCACAGCATATACTCAATGTGTGTGACAACTCATGGTCTTACAGGTACCTGTCTTGACGTCCCATAGTCTCACCGTCTTATCTCTACTTCCCGATACGATGAACTCTGAATCACTGGATATAGCCACAGATCATACTCAATCTGTGTGACCACTCATGGTCTTACAGGTACCTGTCTTGACGTCCCATAGTCTCACCGTCTTATCTCTACTTCCCGATACGATGAACTCTGAATCACTGGATATAGCCACAGATAATACAGAATTAGTGTGACCACTCATGGTCTTACAGGTACCTGTCTTGACGTCCCATAGTCTCACCGTCTTATCTCTACTTCCCGATACGATGAACTCTGAATCACTGGATATAGCCACAGATCATACAACACTAGTGTGACAACTCATGGTCTTACAGGTACCTGTCTTGACGTCCCATAGTCTCACCGTCTTATCTCTACTTCCCGATACGATGAACTCTGAATCACTGTATATAGCCACAGATAATACAACAATAGTGTGACCACTCATGGTCTTACAGGTACCTGTCTTGACGTCCCATAGTCTCACCGTCTTATCATAACTTCCCGATACGATGAACTCTGAATCACTGGATATAGCCACAGATCATACAACAATAGTGTGACCACTCATGGTCTTACAGGTACCTGTCTTGACGTCCCATAGTCTCACCGTCTTATCTCTACTTACCGATACGATGAACTCTGAATCACTGGATATAGCCACAGCATATACAGAATTAGTGTGACCACTCATGGTCTTACAGGTACCTGTCTTGACGTCCCATAGTCTCACCGTATGATCATAACTTCCCGATACGATGAACTCTAAATCACTGGATATAGCCACAGCATATACTCAATGTGTGTGACCACTCATGGTCTTACAGGTACCTGTCTTGACGTCCCATAGTCTCACCGTATTATCTCTACTTCCCGATACGATGAACTCTGAATCACTGGATATAGCCACAGCATATACTCAATGTGTGTGACCACTCATGGTCTTACAGGTACCTGTCTTGACGTCCCATAGTCTCACCGTCTTATCTCTACTTCCCGATACGATGAACTCTGAATCACTGGATATAGCCACAGCATATACAGAATTAGTGTGACCACTCATGGTCTTACAGGTACCTGTCTTGACGTCCCATAGTCTCACCGTCTTATCTCTACTTCCCGATACGATGAACTCTGAATCACTGGATATAGCCACAGCATATACTCAATGTGTGTGACAACTCATGGTCTTACAGGTACCTGTCTTGACGTCCCATAGTCTCACCGTATGATCATAACTTCCCGATACGATGAACTCTGAATCACTGGATATAGCCACAGCATATACTCAATTAGTGTGACAACTCATGGTCTTACAGGTACCTGTCTTGACGTCCCATAGTCTCACCGTCTTATCTCTACTTCCCGATACGATGAACTCTGAATCACTGGATATAGCCACAGATAATACAGAATTAGTGTGACCACTCATGGTCTTACAGGTACCTGTCTTGACGTCCCATAGTCTCACCGTCTTATCTCTACTTCCCGATACGATGAACTCTGAATCACTGGATATAGCCACAGCATATACTCAATGTGTGTGACCACTCATGGTCTTACAGGTACCTGTCTTGACGTCCCATAGTCTCACCGTCTTATCTCTACTTCCCGATACGATGAACTCTGAATCACTGGATATAGCCACAGATCATACAACAATAGTGTGACAACTCATGGTCTTACAGGTACCTGTCTTGACGTCCCATAGTCTCACCGTCTTATCTCTACTTACCGATACGATGAACTCTGAATCACTGGATATAGCCACAGCATATACAGAATTAGTGTGACCACTCATGGTCTTACAGGTACCTGTCTTGACGTCCCATAGTCTCACCGTCTTATCTCTACTTCCCGATACGATGAACTCTGAATCACTGGATATAGCCACAGCATATACAGAATTAGTGTGACCACTCATGGTCTTACAGGTACCTGTCTTGACGTCCCATAGTCTCACCGTCTTATCTCTACTTCCCGATACGATGAACTCTGAATCACTGGATATAGCCACAGCATATACTCAATGTGTGTGACCACTCATGGTCTTACAGGTACCTGTCTTGACGTCCCATAGTCTCACCGTCTTATCTCTACTTCCCGATACGATGAACTCTGAATCACTGGATATAGCCACAGCATATACAGAATTAGTGTGACCACTCATGGTCTTACAGGTACCTGTCTTGACGTCCCATAGTCTCACCGTCTTATCTCTACTTCCCGATACGATGAACTCTGAATCACTGGATATAGCCACAGCATATACTCAATGTGTGTGACCACTCATGGTCTTACAGGTACCTGTCTTGACGTCCCATAGTCTCACCTTCTTATCATAACTTCCCGATACGATGAACTCTGAATCACTGGATATAGCCACAGCATATACTCAATGTGTGTGACCACTCATGGTCTTACAGGTACCTGTCTTGACGTCCCATAGTCTCACCGTATTATCTCTACTTCCCGATACGATGAACTCTGAATCACTGGATATA
The DNA here is from genome assembly GCA_946699065.1 of Loxodes magnus. Lineage (NCBI taxonomy): Eukaryota > Ciliophora > Karyorelictea > Loxodida > Loxodidae > Loxodes > Loxodes magnus. The sequence continues at coordinate 19,013 of CAMPDV010007809.1, forward strand.
GCCACAGCATATACAGAATTAGTGTGACCACTCATGGTCTTACAGGTACCTGTCTTGACGTCCCATAGTCTCACCGTCTTATCTCTACTTCCCGATACGATGAACTCTGAATCACTGGATATAGCCACAGCATATACAGAATTAGTGTGACCACTCATGGTCTTACAGGTACCTGTCTTGACGTCCCATAGTCTCACCGTATGATCATAACTTCCCGATACGATGAACTCTGAATCACTGGATATAGCCACAGCATATACTCAATGTGTGTGACAACTCATGGTCTTACAGGTACCTGTCTTGACGTCCCATAGTCTCACCGTCTTATCTCTACTTCCCGATACGATGAACTCTGAATCACTGGATATAGCCACAGCATATACAGAATTAGTGTGACCACTCATGGTCTTACAGGTACCTGTCTTGACGTCCCATAGTCTCACCGTCTTATCTCTACTTCCCGATACGATGAACTCTGAATCACTGGATATAGCCACAGATAATACAGAATTAGTGTGACAACTCATGGTCTTACAGGTACCTGTCTTGACGTCCCATAGTCTCACCGTCTTATCTCTACTTCCCGATACGATGAACTCTGAATCACTGGATATAGCCACAGATAATACAACAATATTGTGACCACTCATGGTCTTACAGGTACCTGTCTTGACGTCCCATAGTCTCACCGTATTATCTCTACTTCCCGATACGATGAACTCTGAATCACTGTATATAGCCACAGATAATACAACAATAGTGTGACAACTCATGGTCTTACAGGTACCTGTCTTGACGTCCCATAGTCTCACCGTATTATCTCTACTTCCCGATACGATGAACTCTGAATCACTGTATATAGCCACAGATCATACAACACTAGTGTGACAACTCATGGTCTTACAGGTACCTGTCTTGACGTCCCATAGTCTCACCGTCTTATCTCTACTTCCCGATACGATGAACTCTGAATCACTGGATATAGCCACAGCATATACTCAATGTGTGTGACAACTCATGGTCTTACAGGTACCTGTCTTGACGTCCCATAGTCTCACCGTCTTATCTCTACTTCCCGATAAGATGAACTCTGAATCACTGGATATAGCCACAGCATATACAGAATTAGTGTGACCACTCATGGTCTTACAGGTACCTGTCTTGACGTCCCATAGTCTCACCGTCTTATCTCTACTTCCCGATACGATGAACTCTGAATCACTGGATATAGCCACAGCATATACTCAATTAGTGTGACCACTCATGGTCTTACAGGTACCTGTCTTGACGTCCCATAGTCTCACCGTATGATCATAACTTCCCGATACGATGAACTCTGAATCACTGGATATAGCCACAGCATATACTCAATTAGTGTGACAACTCATGGTCTTACAGGTACCTGTCTTGACGTCCCATAGTCTCACCGTCTTATCTCTACTTCCCGATACGATGAACTCTGAATCACTGGATATAGCCACAGATCATACTCAATCTGTGTGACCACTCATGGTCTTACAGGTACCTGTCTTGACGTCCCATAGTCTCACCGTCTTATCTCTACTTCCCGATACGATGAACTCTGAATCACTGTATATAGCCACAGATAATACAACAATAGTGTGACCACTCATGGTCTTACAGGTACCTGTCTTGACGTCCCATAGTCTCACCGTCTTATCTCTACTTCCCGATACGATGAACTCTGAATCACTGGATATAGCAACAGATCATACTCAATCTGTGTGACCACTCATGGTCTTACAGGTACCTGTCTTGACGTCCCATAGTCTCACCGTATTATCTCTACTTCCCGATACGATGAACTCTGAATCACTGGATATAGCCACAGCATATACTCAATGTGTGTGACCACTCATGGTCTTACAGGTACCTGTCTTGACGTCCCATAGTCTCACCGTATGATCATAACTTCCCGATACGATGAACTCTGAATCACTGGATATAGCCACAGATCATACTCAATCTGTGTGACCACTCATGGTCTTACAGGTACCTGTCTTGACGTCCCATAGTCTCACCGTCTTATCTCTACTTCCCGATACGATGAACTCTGAATCACTGGATATAGCCACAGCATATACTCAATGTGTGTGACAACTCATGGTCTTACAGGTACCTGTCTTGACGTCCCATAGTCTCACCGTCTTATCTCTACTTCCCGATACGATGAACTCTGAATCACTGGATATAGCCACAGCATATACTCAATGTGTGTGACCACTCATGGTCTTACAGGTACCTGTCTTGACGTCCCATAGTCTCACCGTCTTATCTCTACTTCCCGATACGATGAACTCTGAATCACTGGATATAGCCACAGCATATACTCAATGTGTGTGACCACTCATGGTCTTACAGGTACCTGTCTTGACGTCCCATAGTCTCACCGTCTTATCTCTACTTCCCGATACGATGAACTCTGAATCACTGGATATAGCCACAGATCATACAACACTAGTGTGACAACTCATGGTCTTACAGGTACCTGTCTTGACGTCCCATAGTCTCACCGTCTTATCATAACTTCCCGATACGATGAACTCTGAATCACTGGATATAGCCACAGCATATACTCAATCTGTGTGACCACTCATGGTCTTACAGGTACCTGTCTTGACGTCCCATAGTCTCACCGTATTATCTCTACTTCCCGATACGATGAACTCTGAATCACTGGATATAGCCACAGCATATACTCAATGTGTGTGACCACTCATGGTCTTACAGGTACCTGTCTTGACGTCCCATAGTCTCACCGTCTTATCTCTACTTCCCGATACGATGAACTCTGAATCACTGGATATAGCCACAGCATATACAGAATTAGTGTGACCACTCATGGTCTTACAGGTACCTGTCTTGACGTCCCATAGTCTCACCGTATTATCTCTACTTCCCGATACGATGAACTCTGAATCACTGGATATAGCCACAGCATATACAGAATTAGTGTGACCACTCATGGTCTTACAGGTACCTGTCTTGACGTCCCATAGTCTCACCGTCTTATCTCTACTTCCCGATACGATGAACTCTGAATCACTGGATATAGCCACAGCATATACTCAATGTGTGTGACCACTCATGGTCTTACAGGTACCTGTCTTGACGTCCCATAGTCTCACCGTATGATCATAACTTCCCGATACGATGAACTCTGAATCACTGGATATAGCCACAGCATATACAGAATTAGTGTGACCACTCATGGTCTTACAGGTACCTGTCTTGACGTCCCATAGTCTCACCGTCTTATCTCTACTTCCCGATACGATGAACTCTGAATCACTGGATATAGCCACAGCATATACTCAATGTGTGTGACCACTCATGGTCTTACAGGTACCTGTCTTGACGTCCCATAGTCTCACCGTATGATCATAACTTACCGATACGATGAACTCTGAATCACTGGATATAGCCACAGCATATACTCAATGTGTGTGACCACTCATGGTCTTACAGGTACCTGTCTTGACGTCCCATAGTCTCACCGTATGATCATAACTTCCCGATACGATGAACTCTGAATCACTGGATATAGCCACAGCATATACAGAATTAGTGTGACCACTCATGGTCTTACAGGTACCTGTCTTGACGTCCCATAGTCTCACCGTCTTATCTCTACTTCCCGATACGATGAACTCTGAATCACTGGATATAGCCACAGCATATACTCAATGTGTGTGACCACTCATGGTCTTACAGGTACCTGTCTTGACGTCCCATAGTCTCACCGTATGATCATAACTTACCGATACGATGAACTCTGAATCACTGGATATAGCCACAGCATATACAGAATTAGTGTGACCACTCATGGTCTTACAGGTACCTGTCTTGACGTCCCATAGTCTCACCGTCTTATCATAACTTACCGATACGATGAACTCTGAATCACTGGATATAGCCACAGCATATACAGAATTAGTGTGACCACTCATGGTCTTACAGGTACCTGTCTTGACGTCCCATAGTCTCACCGTCTTATCTCTACTTCCCGATACGATGAACTCTGAATCACTGGATATAGCCACAGCATATACTCAATGTGTGTGACCACTCATGGTCTTACAGGTACCTGTCTTGACGTCCCATAGTCTCACCGTATGATCATAACTTCCCGATACGATGAACTCTGAATCACTGGATATAGCCACAGCATATACAGAATTAGTGTGACCACTCATGGTCTTACAGGTACCTGTCTTGACGTCCCATAGTCTCACCGTCTTATCTCTACTTCCCGATACGATGAACTCTGAATCACTGGATATAGCCACAGCATATACTCAATGTGTGTGACCACTCATGGTCTTACAGGTACCTGTCTTGACGTCCCATAGTCTCACCGTCTTATCTCTACTTCCCGATACGATGAACTCTGAATCACTGGATATAGCCACAGCATATACTCAATGTGTGTGACCACTCATGGTCTTACAGGTACCTGTCTTGACGTCCCATAGTCTCACCGTCTTATCTCTACTTCCCGATACGATGAACTCTGAATCACTGGATATAGCCACAGATCATACTCAATCTGTGTGACCACTCATGGTCTTACAGGTACCTGTCTTGACGTCCCATAGTCTCACCGTCTTATCTCTACTTCCCGATACGATGAACTCTGAATCACTGTATATAGCCACAGATAATACAACAATAGTGTGACCACTCATGGTCTTACAGGTACCTGTCTTGACGTCCCATAGTCTCACCGTCTTATCTCTACTTCCCGATACGATGAACTCTGAATCACTGGATATAGCCACAGCATATACTCAATGTGTGTGACCACTCATGGTCTTACAGGTACCTGTCTTGACGTCCCATAGTCTCACCGTCTTATCTCTACTTCCCGATACGATGAACTCTGAATCACTGTATATAGCCACAGATAATACAACAATAGTGTGACCACTCATGGTCTTACAGGTACCTGTCTTGACGTCCCATAGTCTCACCGTCTTATCATAACTTCCCGATACGATGAACTCTGAATCACTGGATATAGCCACAGCATATACTCAATCTGTGTGACCACTCATGGTCTTACAGGTACCTGTCTTGACGTCCCATAGTCTCACCGTATTATCTCTACTTCCCGATACGATGAACTCTGAATCACTGGATATAGCCACAGCATATACTCAATGTGTGTGACCACTCATGGTCTTACAGGTACCTGTCTTGACGTCCCATAGTCTCACCGTCTTATCTCTACTTCCCGATACGATGAACTCTGAATCACTGGATATAGCCACAGCATATACAGAATTAGTGTGACCACTCATGGTCTTACAGGTACCTGTCTTGACGTCCCATAGTCTCACCGTCTTATCTCTACTTCCCGATACGATGAACTCTGAATCACTGGATATAGCCACAGCATATACTCAATGTGTGTGACCACTCATGGTCTTACAGGTACCTGTCTTGACGTCCCATAGTCCACCGTCTTATCTCTACTTCCCGATACGATGAACTCTGAATCACTGGATATAGCCACAGATCATACTCAATCTGTGTGACCACTCATGGTCTTACAGGTACCTGTCTTGACGTCCCATAGTCTCACCGTCTTATCTCTACTTCCCGATACGATGAACTCTGAATCACTGGATATAGCCACAGCATATACTCAATGTGTGTGACAACTCATGGTCTTACAGGTACCTGTCTTGACGTCCCATAGTCTCACCGTCTTATCTCTACTTCCCGATACGATGAACTCTGAATCACTGGATATAGCCACAGCATATACAGAATTAGTGTGACCACTCATGGTCTTACAGGTACCTGTCTTGACGTCCCATAGTCTCACCGTCTTATCTCTACTTCCCGATACGATGAACTCTGAATCACTGGATATAGCCACAGATCATACAACACTAGTGTGACAACTCATGGTCTTACAGGTACCTGTCTTGACGTCCCATAGTCTCACCGTATTATCTCTACTTCCCGATACGATGAACTCTGAATCACTGGATATAGCCACAGCATATACAGAATTAGTGTGACCACTCATGGTCTTACAGGTACCTGTCTTGACGTCCCATAGTCTCACCGTCTTATCTCTACTTCCCGATACGATGAACTCTGAATCACTGGATATAGCCACAGCATATACTCAATGTGTGTGACCACTCATGGTCTTACAGGTACCTGTCTTGACGTCCCATAGTCTCACCGTATGATCATAACTTCCCGATACGATGAACTCTGAATCACTGGATATAGCCACAGCATATACAGAATTAGTGTGACCACTCATGGTCTTACAGGTACCTGTCTTGACGTCCCATAGTCTCACCGTCTTATCTCTACTTCCCGATACGATGAACTCTGAATCACTGTATATAGCCACAGATAATACAACAATAGTGTGACCACTCATGGTCTTACAGGTACCTGTCTTGACGTCCCATAGTCTCACCGTCTTATCATAACTTCCCGATACGATGAACTCTGAATCACTGGATATAGCCACAGCATATACTCAATCTGTGTGACCACTCATGGTCTTACAGGTACCTGTCTTGACGTCCCATAGTCTCACCGTATTATCTCTACTTCCCGATACGATGAACTCTGAATCACTGGATATAGCCACAGCATATACTCAATGTGTGTGACCACTCATGGTCTTACAGGTACCTGTCTTGACGTCCCATAGTCTCACCGTCTTATCTCTACTTCCCGATACGATGAACTCTGAATCACTGGATATAGCCACAGCATATACAGAATTAGTGTGACCACTCATGGTCTTACAGGTACCTGTCTTGACGTCCCATAGTCTCACCGTCTTATCTCTACTTCCCGATACGATGAACTCTGAATCACTGGATATAGCCACAGCATATACTCAATCTGTGTGACCACTCATGGTCTTACAGGTACCTGTCTTGACGTCCCATAGTCTCACCGTCTTATCTCTACTTCCCGATACGATGAACTCTGAATCACTGGATATAGCCACAGCATATACTCAATGTGTGTGACCACTCATGGTCTTACAGGTACCTGTCTTGACGTCCCATAGTCTCACCGTCTTATCTCTACTTCCCGATACGATGAACTCTGAATCACTGGATATAGCCACAGCATATACTCAATGTAGTGTGACCACTCATGGTCTTACAGGTACCTGTCTTGACGTCCCATAGTCTCACCGTATTATCATCTACTTCCCGATACGATGAACTCTGAATCACTGGATATAGCCACAGCATCATACAACAATAGTGTGACCACTCATGGTCTTACAGGTACCTGTCTTGACGTCCCATAGTCTCACCGTATTATCATCTACTTCCCGATACGATGAACTCTGAATCACTGGATATAGCCACAGCATATACAGAATTAGTGTGACCACTCATGGTCTTACAGGTACCTGTCTTGACGTCCCATAGTCTCACCGTATTATCATCTACTTCCCGATACGATGAACTCTGAATCACTGGATATAGCCACAGCATATACTCAATGTGTGTGACCACTCATGGTCTTACAGGTACCTGTCTTGACGTCCCATAGTCTCACCGTATGATCATAACTTCCCGATACGATGAACTCTGAATCACTGGATATAGCCACAGCATATACAGAATTAGTGTGACCACTCATGGTCTTACAGGTACCTGTCTTGACGTCCCATAGTCTCACCGTCTTATCTCTACTTCCCGATACGATGAACTCTGAATCACTGGATATAGCCACAGCATATACTCAATGTGTGTGACCACTCATGGTCTTACAGGTACCTGTCTTGACGTCCCATAGTCTCACCGTATGATCATAACTTACCGATACGATGAACTCTGAATCACTGGATATAGCCACAGCATATACTCAATGTGTGTGACCACTCATGGTCTTACAGGTACCTGTCTTGACGTCCCATAGTCTCACCGTCTTATCTCTACTTCCCGATACGATGAACTCTGAATCACTGGATATAGCCACAGATCATACTCAATCTGTGTGACCACTCATGGTCTTACAGGTACCTGTCTTGACGTCCCATAGTCTCACCGTCTTATCTCTACTTCCCGATACGATGAACTCTGAATCACTGGATATAGCCACAGATAATACAGAATTAGTGTGACCACTCATGGTCTTACAGGTACCTGTCTTGACGTCCCATAGTCTC
>CAMPDV010007810.1:0-22299 GCA_946699065.1 Loxodes magnus
ATTAACATACTTATAAATATCTTCTAAAACATTGATTTTTCTATTTTTGTCTTAAAACAAGACAATATATTAAACTAATAGTGTATAAACTTTTAAGATTTTAATTATTTTATATTCTTTTACTTTTAAATGAAAGGATAATTTATTATATCAAAAGTTTATAATGAAGAATTTATATCCCTATTATAATAACTTTAATATGCATTTATTAGTTACAACTTATTTGTGCTTTAAATCAAAGACTTTTAATAAGAAAACCTTATTTCTTTGTAAATTAATTTAAATGATAAATAAAATATTACAATTCTTTTAAAAGCTATTGCTATTAATTATTACTTTTCACTTACATTTAATCAAAAAAATTATTTATTTAATCTTTTTACTAATAAAAAAAATGAAAAAAAATAAGTTTCTTATTAATTAGCTTAAATATATATTAAAAAACATCAAATTATTTAAAAAAAGCATTTTTAGAATCTATAAGATAAACTCTTTTAATTGTCCACTTTCTTACTACTATTTAATTAAAACTTTTTATTTATAAAGGTCTCTCTTATAATAATAAACTAATATAATTTATTATAATGTTGATTCTAAGCAAAATATATAAATGTAATAAATATAAGTAGTAGAAAGTAAATATTTAAACTAGCTATAAATGGTGTATCACTAATTATATCTTACAATTATTAAATAGTAATATTTAATTTTATTATTAAAATAAGCTTTAATATGTTTAATTATGTCTATTAAATACTTAATATTTTATCCTTTTAGCTTTATTAGTTATTAATTAATTTCTCTTTAATTTAGATATTAGATTAGTTATAATTAATACATTTAGATAACTTTCTCTTTTTATACCAAACTAATATTAATTATTTAGGTTATTTTAGTAATTATCATTTCTAATTAATAATACCTAAATTATTCTAGATTATTTAAAGATAAAAACTTTATTCTATTATTCTATACTTATCCAAAATACATAGTTACCACTATTAATACTCTCTTTCTTAAATGTTGTTTGCTATTAAGAAAATTATAAGCTTTTAAGAAAGCATATTTTTACTATTTTCTATTATTATTTTCTGAATTAATAGAAAGAGTAAACTTAACATAATATGTTTCTTTGTAGTATTAGATAATATAAGTATTAGATTAGCTAATATAAGTTATTTAAAACTAATCTAATAAATTATTATTTACTCTTAATACATTTATTAGTCTACTATTATTCTATATCTTTCTGTTCCTAATCAACAATTCTGCATGTTTTGCTTTATAGCACATCCTCATTTATTAATCTTATTACAAAAGATTTAAACCTAAAAAGATGATATAGATAGTTATAGAAATATTTGAAGCTGAGACATTAAAATAAGTTTGAATTTTAGATTATTTATAATTTTCCTAAATTTAAATTATATTTATATATTCCTTTTTATTAACTATCTTTTGTAATTAACTTTTGTTTGGAAAACTGATAAAAAGATACATTTTGTAAAATATTTAGTCTTAATTTATCTAAGTTTATTTTAGTGAATATAAGAATATATTAAATTTAAAGTATTAATGATACTAGTTCTATAAAACATTTAGGTAATTATATGTACTAAAATAAATAGTAAAGAGAAAACATTATTCTTTTATATAATTAAATAAAGAAAAGCTAGCCTAAATATTCAATAGAGTCAATTATTCATATATCTAAAATTCTCTATTTATCTTAAAATCAAGAGTTTAATATATTATAGCCTCCTTTACTAACTTATTTAGTAATATTAATTCATAAAATCTTAAAAGAAAATTCCTTTTTACTTTAACTGTACTTGCAAATATTCTAAGTCCTTTAACTAGTTAAAGATAGGCTTAATTAGAGACTAATAAGAAATTTTCTTATCCTCTAGATAAAATATTTAATAAAGCTGTGGTTGCATTTCTTATTAATGAAGAATAATATTTTAAATTAAAATAAGGAAAATTAATATTTTTCTATTTGTTTAATAAAAATTTAAAATAATTTATTATATAAAATCTATTAATATTTTATAAAAAACCAAAGTAAATGCAAAAACATCAGCTAAATATAATTTAAAAAATATTAAGAAAATTTATAATTCTAAATGATATTATAAATAAATATTTTAAATATTTACTAATGTTTAGATAAAACATATAATAATTATGTAATCTCTATTTTAACCTTAGAAATGTAGTAAAATATTTTTAAAAGTTAAATGAAAAATTATAAGGAAAACTTAAGAAATTAAATTTTTCTATAAAAAATGAATATAAAATTTACTAATTATTTTATTGACACTATCAGTTCTATTAAATTATTTAAAAATATTACTAAAAGAATAAAATAAAGTATAAATTAATTAATTAAAAAATTTAAAAAATTATAATTTAAAACTTTATATTTAACAATATTTGTGATAAAGATAAATATTAAAGAATAAAAATTTCATTAATCTAGCATGGATTGACTTTTTAAATAAAGTAATTCAACATAAAAATAATTATTCTTAGAAATTTTCAATTTCAATTTAAAAATATAAAAAAATTAAAAAAGTTAAAAATGTTAAAAATGTTAAAAAATTCTCTAACTCTCAGATTTTTATAATCAGCCTATTCAAAGATAGTTTATTTTTACTATTTTTCATAGATTATGGATTTATATATGGTATAAGTATTAATTATTTTACTAATCTCAAATTTACTTCTGCTTAAGTGAAAACTTTTAATAAATAAGTAAAAATAATTTAATTTATATCAATATTAAGATTCTAATTTTAAATGTTAAGTAAAGTAGCAAAATAAATTATAATTTTGAATTAAAAACATATTTATTTTTTAATTTTATTGATTCAAATATGCCTATAAATAAAAAAATATGAAATTAGAACCATTTTTTATTAAAAGGAGAGTTAAAGATTGTCTAAGAACAATAAATAAAATTAAATTAAAGTTTTTGATAAATTTGTATTAATAAAATATAAACTATATAAATTTGAATATTATTCTTGCTTATTTAAAATTTAATATTATTTAAATATTTTAAATATTTCTGGTAATTAAATTTTATAAAAACTTACTAATTTATAGTTATTAATTATTAGTGAAAATAATATTATTATAATACTATTTATAATTTATTTACGTATCTTATATTTATTATTTTTATAGATTAAATTTCATAGAAAAATAAATAGTAATAATTAGTATTTAATAATTAATGCAATTGTACTAATTATAATTAAAATCAAAGTTTTCAAATTCTAGGTTTAACAGACTGGAAAATGCTATTTTTTTACTTAAAATAGGTACATAAGGAAAAATTATTTATTTATAAAATAAATTATATCAATAGAGTATATATCCCTTCTTATTTTTAGTTTCAAATATCCCTTTCTATTAACATTTATTTTTTAAACAATTTTGTCGAAACTAATTATAAAAATCTATTTTGTAATAAATTCTCTATCAAGTTGATAAGTAATATTTATACTTTTATCGAAGAGAATTTCTTTCTAATTATATATATAGCAAGTGGTTATCATACTTTCAAATATATATAAAAATTAAAATATAAATGAGAATAGCATTTTAAAGCCTTTACATTATAAAAAGATGTATTTTATAGATAGTAAATTTAAGCAAAGAAATGATAAAGTAATAAAGAATATAATAAATAATTTTATATAATGAATGGATTCTTTTTATCTATTATAAAAATATTTAATTTCTTATTATATATTAAAATAATATATTTTTATATTTATAAAATAGTTTTAATTAATTTCTCATATAACTTTAGTTTAGCAAAATCTTTATAAATTAAAAAGAATTTAGATATCAAATTTAAAATATTTAATTTGTAAAATTATTAAAAATTTAATAAAACTATAATATGATTTTAAGATATAATTAGAAATAAAAGAAAGTATAAAATTTATGTATCGTATTTAAAAAATATAATTAAACTTATTTAATATATTTAAATAACTTAAAAAATAATTTTCTTTATTTTTAAACATTTTAAGCATAGTTTTAAATAATTTTAAGTTATATATAAATATAAATATATTATTTTAATAAAAATTATAAATCAAATAGTTTAATTTATATAATTCTTTCACACTATATTTATAGCATTTTCATTTCTTATTATTTTTATTATTAGATTCTAAATATTTTTAATAGTGAAATTTTATATTTAGTTTTTATTTGTTTCAATACATTTTTCTTCGTTATAACTTTATTATTAAATTGTGTCATTTATAATATTTATCATATTCTTTTTTGATTAAATATTATCTTATATTTGTTAAATTCTTGTCATAATAACTTATTAATATCGTAATTATATTACTTAAAATTTAAGCTCCAATTAATTTAATTCTAGCGAATATCTTCCAATAAATTAAATTTCTTCACTATTAAATTAAATTAATCTATTTTTTCTATATTTTTAAATTATTTTATTTCAAATTGTCATATTCTATTAAAAAATTATTCTGGTGTTTAATAAAGTTCAAAAAGTTATTTTTTGCTCATTTTTTTATTTCAAGAAAAATTTGACTAAAATCTTAATTATCACAGTATCAGCCAAGCTTTTTTTCTCAACTAGAATCGAATGATTAAGTTTAAATGAAATTCATAGTTTATTTAATAGTATTATTTTAATTTTTCATTTGTATTATCGATATCCTTTTTTATATAAAAGCTTCTAACTTTTGGAGTAAAACAAATATCTTTGGAATTAATGAGGAGAAAATGCATACTTAAAATTAAATCATTTGATACTATAAAGTTTTAGATAAAACAGCAAATATTAGGTTTTGTAATTATTATTATATAAAATTGTTTCTCCATTATTAAGGAGTTTTACCCTCAAAAGTACAGCGCTTCAAGCTTTTCGCTGTTCGTTAAAAATACTTGGGGCAACAGAAAGATTACACGTACCCATCCGCGGGTTTTTTTAATAGGTTTTACGTTATAATTCCCTTAGGACTTGGTTATAGCTCCATTTTCTTCCTCTTGCTCGTACTTCCATTCTCGTGCAAAAAATCTTGTTCAGCCAATTGCTTTTGTTCGCTTTGCTTATCAGAAATTCTATTGTTTCCATTGAAACTTCTTACAGTTCCGATATAGTTTTATTGGTTTTAGAAGCGAAAGCATCTCTTCTTGATCGGAATTAGTCTCATTTGAAGTTAAGCTTAGGGTTTGACGATCATTGAGATCGATCCATTATTTAGCTATTCCATTCTTGATTCTTTTAGGAGTTGAATTTCATATTCTTATTTCACTACTTAATCCCTCAGCTAAGTTGTGTTTATCCTAATGGTGTTGGATGCTGAAGAACGCATCCATTTGCGTTCATAGTCATCTATATGATCCCCCGTCCATTTAATTTCTTTGTGGCTTGAAAATTAGCTTTTTGTTCTAGTATTTAAACTTTTAAACCTCTTCATTGAAGTTCACCACTCTTAATGCAAACTACACTACATCAAATTGCTCAGAGTTAAAGCCAAAGGATCGTTCCTAGTCACGCAATATCATCTCCTACTGCCTTCGAGGCCTCTCTTCCGTTTTGGAGCTTACCAAGTTTGTTTCTGTCGTTTACGACTTTGGAAGTTGTTAGGTCTGTTATTAGTTTTTTTGCTGATAAAAGGTTGTTCTAATTAAAGAAAAGACGTGAGGTTAGAAGAATGACATCTCGCTTCCTCTCTTCCTTTTTGTCTTTTGAAGAGGTGGCAAAGAAGCCCTATCGGATGTTTGACATTTTTTTTAATTACATATAAATTGATGTAATTTAATAATTATCCAAGCTAGAAAAAACTTAAAATTTGATGAAGTTAATAATTTAAATAATTTAATTATTAGATTTAACCTTTTAAATAAAATTTAGTCTTAAACATTTTTTATTTTAAGTTTTGAATATTAAATTATTAAATTAAATTATTAAATTAAATATGTTAAAGTAAATAATTTTAATTATTTTTAGCTTTTAATATTGCTTCAATAAGAGCTTGCAATATTATTAGAATATAAATATTTAAAGGTAGTTTAATTAAAAGCGTTTTTAAAGTTTCTATCTATATAGAGGACAAAAAACTCAAACTCTATAAATATATTTCGCATTTCAAATGATGTGGATCACCATGCAAAGCAGCCCCATAAATTTATGAGAATGATGAAAAACATATAGGGTATCCTGCCTCGTTTTCTATTTGTTGCTATATACTTTCTTTTTTCTTGTTGAAGATCCCTATGTTTGAATAGCTTTTTCTGAAGGAATATACTCGATTTCCTCTTATGTTTCCTCTTATATTTCTTCCTGCTTTTCTTCACTTTCTTCTACATATTTTTGTTATACATCCTGATTTGTTCTTATAGTTTATCCTAATTACATTGCTATAAGACTTGCTTATTCTTTACATGATTTTCTTCTTTTTCTCCAATTCATATCGTAATTGTTAAGCTTGGAAGTTTTTTCTTGAAAACCTCATATACTGCGCTATTTTAAAATACTGTTCTTGCAATTATAAATAAAATAAATTTGACTCCTAAAGGTGGCGTAGGTTTTTCTTCTTTATAACCATCTAATTTTCTCTTATATAACTCGAGCATTTTCTTCAGTTCAATCTTTTGCTATACCGAAAATATTAGTTTTTTATTATTTGCTATTTTAAGATGTATAAATTTGATTTGAAAAGGGAAATCTTAAGATTTTATAAATATTTCACATTTATTTAGTTTTATTTACTTTTTCTTATTCAGTTATTAAGTACTAAGAACATTTTAAGTATTTTAGTCTATTTTTTAGTGGGAGCATTTTATTATACTACTTTAAGTATCTACTCTCCTGTTCAAACAGCACATCTATTAAACTTACTAGCTTCTAGAATAAATTCGGCAACTCCTGCTTCACTTAAGGAGCTTTTCCCACTTGGACAGATGCTAAACATAGAATAGTAATTCCATTCAAATGTTTACAATTTTACCTTACTAAAAATTAATTCTTCTAAGTAGCATATAAGCTAGACATTCTTCATGGTCTCTAAAATACTGTTCTGAAGCAATCTAATTCAAAATTTCAACTTATTGTCGTATTTTGCACTGAACTTCATACTTTTTTGTGTAAATATTCAATCAGTTAATCACTTTCAAATATGCTTTTCATTTAAAGACTTGGAATATTTCTAGCAAATCTTTCCCAAATCATTCTAAGGATTTAATCAGATAATCCATCAGCTGTTATATTTTATTGATGAGTAAAATATAAACCATAGAAAAAACATCATAAATCGGTTATTTAAGAATGCTTTACTATTTCAAAATATCTCATATTATAAAGTATGAAGTAATAGTCACTAGGATCAAGAAAATTTTTATAATCTCTATATTTTAAAGCTGCTTCAAGAGAGCTATTTCTCTTCATCATCAGTTCTTCCAATAGCTATATTCCTTACAATTTCAACTAAAAGCTTACCAAGTTAGGAACTTTCACGGATTATTCTCTTAGAATTATTTATACAGTGTTTATCATAGCCAATATATAGATTAAAAATTTGTCTTCTTCTGATCTATAATAAGCCATTAAAGTACCATAAATACATGCTAGGTAAGACTAAACCATTTCAAGAGCATATATTTTTTATTTCCCCTCTAATCTTAAAAACTTATTCTATGCATCAGGCTCTATATGTACGAAAAATGATATTAATCAGTTTTAGTTCTCAGGGAGTTTCTTTCTCTAAAATGCATTATTTATTATACTGCAAGGTAATAATCCTAAAACACCTCACTAATTTACACGCTTCATCCAGACCCAATTATTAGTTCTAAAATACAAACAGGTACAGTTCCCTTTTGTAATGTTACATCTGTTTCTGGTAATTAAAAAGCTAGCACTAAATACGCATCAGCTTCAGTTTTTCCATCATGATTTTTAAAGGTATCATTAAGCATTTAAATTCCTACATTTTATCTCAATAAATTTTATCTCTCTGCAGCTCACTAAATATGAGATGGTATTTAATAATTAATTATTGGAGACAGGCAATCTTAATAAGATATAAAAAGTACAGGGACTGTAAATTTAATAACAATAAAAAGTGTTAATTAATATATAATAGATTTTTAGAATATTTATACTACTGAAGACGCGGTATGGGTCAGAATTAATTACTTGAACTATTCTTCAGAGATAAAAAATAAAATGATATAATCACTGACTAAAGATAAGTAGCAAGATGTGCTTTACAAAGTCTTATCTACTTTTAATGAATCTTACTTTATTGTCTTTAATTGGTTATTCTTTTAAAATTACATTGCAATGTATTATTTCGAATTCTATATAAAACTTACAATGAATCTTAAACGGATCTCAGCTCTTATTTAGCATTTCTTTTTAGTAACCTTAAATATTTCAAGAATTCTAAATAGATGAATTAACATTTTCAAATAGAACTTTAAGATGCTAGTAGTAGCAAATAATTTTAAATAAAGTTTTAAATAAAATAGAATAAACATTTTATTCAGATGTAATAGGAAGGTTGAGTGCAATGCCTACTTCACACCTTTATTTTAAAGATTAAGATAATAACATTGAATAATAGAAATTTCCAACTTTTACTTACACAATATTAAACAAGACAATGATTAGAGAAATAGTATCAATTTTCAAATTAATGACCTTTAGTTACAATTTTTAGTATTATTTGAGATATAGGTACTATTAAATAAAACACTCTGAAATTTGCATTTGCGGAGAATAAGAAACCTATTAACATATTTCTTAATGTGAAGCTCTGCAAGATTTAATGGAAGAATTTAAAGACTTGAAAAATTATGATTTGCTTAAACTTATAACTAGCAAAAAAATTAAATTAATCCTAACTTCCATACTCTAAGATAACTTTAACAAATTGACTTAAGAATTAAATACTTTTATTCAAAATTGCTTCAAAGAATAATTTAAATTTTAGAGTAAAAAAACGAACAAGTGGAAGAGTTAATGGAATAATTTGACTAGTGAGCAAGTGCAGAAGAAAATGATTAAAGAAAATTAAATCAAGATTATTGAGATGGAAGTTGTAAAACATTTTTTATTATCTATATGAAATATGGTAAACACATATAAATTTTAATTATTATATATATTAATCAATATAAGTCAAAAAAATAACCATTTTTAATATTTAGCTTAGTTTTTAAATTATATATCAAAAAATTTTAATTTAAATTAGAATTATAATTGAAAATATTATTAAAATTAAGGCTTTAAAAATGAAAGCTAATGTTTTCATAGTTAAATTATTTTTTTAATTAAATTAGTAATTAGTTATCATTTTCATATTATATCAAGATTAAAAATTGCTTTGCAATTACAACAATTTTTCTGTTTAATTAAAATGCTGCAAAAATTTTAATTAATTATAAATAATAAAAATTAAAGTTTAGGTTTAAATCTTGAGTTATTGTCGCCTTCAATTATCATTGAATCATTTCTTTATTCTTTCAATTCCATTTAATGCTGCAATTTTTACTGATTTTCTTCTATTTCCTAATTTGCTGATTAGTTCTTTCTGCTTCTATTGTTAGTTTTGAGATTAACTGCTCTAGTCTTGTGATATATTTCAAAATTCGTTAAGGTCTCTTTCTTAGGTCATGAATCTCGATTCTATTTCCTCTGCAAGTTGAAGTTTTTCCATAAACTTCTTATTGTCTTTCTTCAACTTTTTAACCTCTTCCTGGAAATCTAGCACCACTTTAATCAGCTAATCTTAGCTTATTTACTATTATGTAGCGAGATTCAAAGACTTCCGAGCGCATAATATTCTTAGCCTGTTTTAGGCTTTTTTTAGAGCTGGAAGTATTCATCTTGATTGATGATTTTTTTATTACTCTTTTCCTGGTCCTAACCTTTCTAGGATGTCGTTAACTCCTACTTTTTAGGAGCCACGAAGAATCCCGGTTTGAATCCTGACATCTTTTAAAAAAAAAGAAGGTTAAAAGATAATAATTAATAAAGATAAAATGTAAGATAAACTTTAGAATTTATAATAAATAAAATTAAAAAGTAAAATTTCATTCAATTAGCAGATAATCCTTATTATTTTTAATTTAGATCCTCTTAAAATAAAATAGATAAAAAGATATTTTAATTAATGTTATAATCTAAAAATATTAGAAGTAAAAAAAAGAGTAAAATCTTAAAGAATTCTTTAGTGATAATACTTTTAGATAATCGTTAGTAAAGAGAAAGAAAGTCACAAATTTTAAGATTTTTTATTAAATTCACGAAGAAAAAATTAATATTAAAATTCAGATCCTGAAATGAATTATAATTTAAACATATTTAACTACAATATCTATAAATTTTATATCTTTTTAAAAAAGCTAACTTTTTATATAAATTAAAGAACTATTTATAAAATTAAATAAATATTTTTATTATATATTAAATAATTAAAAAATTTATAAATGTGTAAGGCAATTACAAATAAACCTTTCTTTATAAAAAGTTTAGCGTTTAGAAAATTATAAATAAATATACAATTACTAAAACATTTAAACTAAAAATTACATAAATATTCTTATTTTTAGCAAATTTTAGCTTTAAATTCCTAAAATTAAAAGGTTTTAAATTTAAATTAAAGTGTTAAAGAAGGATCGTCTACTTAAAAGCTTCCTACTTCCCTATCCAACCAATAGGAACTTGATCTCTAGGTGGTCTTCTCCTCCCTTCACTGTCAAGTTTTCGGAATGGTTGTCTCTTCATATAGCTTGCTTTCTTCTTATAAATTTCTCCATTCCTGGTTGGGTAAAATTAGGTTAGGTCATTCCATATTTTCTATTAAATCTTCTTTCTCTTCCAGCATCTCCATAGGTGGTCTGTTCTCCTGCAGATGTAACATTTTTTCCTAAAATATTTCTCTTAGTTTGCTCAATTGGCTTATTATTCTCTTATTCGATCTCCATTGGGATAGATTGCATAGCCTATTATTTTACAGTTGTCTCTAATTTTCCAATTTGATATGAATATTTTCATTCGATTCGTATAATTGTTCTAGCTGCCTATCGAATTCGCCAATTCTGATATTCATTGCAGCCTGGTTTAAGTTTCTAGGAGCATGGGTTTCCTCATCTTCTAAATGCTCTTGCTGTTCTTAAGCTAGTTCTTCAATCTGTTTTTCCAGATCTTTATTTTTTCCCTATTAATGCTAAGATAAGCTTAGCCATTTCCTCCTTCGTCATTCCTAAGATTTGTTCTTTATTGAGATCTCCGAGGTCCATGTAGGGGTTGAATGTCCTAATCTAGGCCTGAAAGTTACTAATATTTTGCTTCTTGGGAAGGTCCTCAGTCGATATTGGTTTCATGTTAGTGTTTCTAGGGTTGTCTGGGGGGGTGTTGTTTAGAGTTGCTCCTAAAATTAAAAGGTTATCTTAATTTAATAAATAGAGCAATAAAGATATCTAAAACTTAATAAATTCTAATAGAAAAAAGATTGAAATTAAAAGAGATAATATTTATAGGATATTAATGAATCTATTAAGTTAAAAAGAATTTCTAAAGTTTTATTATTATTAATAATTAATTCTTATGCTACATAATTATTTGATTTAGTATAAACTAGCTAAATGTAATAAAAATATAATATAAAATTAGTTGTTTAAGTTTAATAAAATAGATTTAAAATACTTTGATTAATATATAGTTAAATATTCTAAAAGGATTCCTTGATTATGAAAGTTTTAAATTAGGCTTTTTAATAAATTGAATATGATTTAGTGATAATTTTAGAATATTTAAAGTAAATTAGGATTATTTAATAAATGATAATTGAATTTGATTAAAAAGGATAAAATGATTAGTTAGTATTTTGACTTAAAGTAGTTAATGAATAATAGACTAATGATTTAATGATTATATTGATTTTGAATAATAATGTTTATAGTTTTAAAATATTAGTAGTATAATCCCTTATAATGCTTTTTATATTTTTGATGACTAATTTAAATTAATCTTTTTTGATAAAATAATAATTTAATTAATTAATTTTATTATTTTTAAATTAAATATACTAATTATTTATTTATCAATTCATAGTCATTTAACATTATTTAAATAACATTTAACTATATCAACAGTAACTATCAAAACTACTATTACTACTATCAAATATACTATTTACATATTTTTACTAACAAACCCTAAATAACTCATTTCAAATTACTTCTTTAATAACTTATATAATATCTATTATTATTTAACATACAAATATTACATTCTACTATTATAACAAAAACTATAACCTATTTTACTTCTACTAAATCCAAACCCATACCTAGTTATTAGATTATTAGAAACTAAAAAAAACTAAATACCATTTACTTTATTCCTATTAATATCAAGCCTCTACTCAAATTATTTCTATTTCTTAAATAAGAAAAGAAGCAATAGTTTAAGGGCACTTCTAAAACTAAAATTTAGAAATTTAAAATTTTTGCTTCAAAGTTTCCTCCTTAATAAGCCGTTACTTTAATTATTTGCTTTACTATAATGTAACATACTATTATTTCCTAAAATAGAATTTTAACATAAGAACAACATGTATAAGAGAAAGATTTAGATTATTTATCTATAATTCATTAAATATTGTACAAGTGTTGGGAATAATAGTTTATTTTTACCTTTCATTTTAATATCGACAATGATAGCTCCAATTTAACAAAAACAATTCTACTTAGTAAAAAGAAAAAAATTACATCATTTAATCTTTATTCTTAAATAAGAGCAAAGAAATTAATTTGAAGTAAGATAAATATTTATTAAAATTAAGAGTTATCAAGATAATCAAAACCTTGCTTACTTATGAATATCCGCAAATAGATATTATAATTGATGATTTCAAAGAGTTTAATAAGCATAGGATTATTTAAAAAAAATTTATTCTAATAATACCTTTAAAGAAATGCAGTCATATAAACAGCGAAAAGATTTGTTGATTTAATAAGAGATATATAAAAAGTTTTCTCTTTAATAATATACGCTAAATACAATAGACGTCTAATTTAAGAAACTATTTCAATCTAAAAATTAATTACTTATCTTATAACCTTTAATATGAACGGAATCGTCGATATATTAAAACTCAATTCAATAAAGTTTGCTTAAGTAGATAGGAATTTGATGCATTTTTAGCACATTTTCAAACGTAATATTTTTACAGATATTAAAAAAAAATTTTAATAAACTTAAAATAATTAATGGAAAATAGTGTAAAAGACTTGTTTTATATGACTAAAACTATATTAATAAATAATTTACAAAAGATAAGATAATTAAATTAGATAAGTACATAAAATTATTTCATCAATAATATTTAGGAGACCATTTAAGATTTTAAGAACTAGAATGAAGAGAAAATAAGTTATATTAAAAACCCATAAACAGATCTAATGAGCTTAAAAATTCTTTATCAAGATGAGAGTGAAAGAGAACCATGAATGAAATATAGAAACTTTTAAATTTAGCATAATTTGCATGGTTAAATGCCAATAATTATACAATTCTGTCTCAATATTTAAAATATTTAAACTCTTATAGTTTATTATTATTACTTATTATTTAAACTTTAAATAGTAAATAAGATTTTAAATTATTAATTTAAAAAATTAAAATAAATTATTTTAATAATTATCATTTATTTTGTTATTTTAAGCTAAAATATGGGCCTTTCTAATATAGCTGTTGATATATATAAATAATAAAAATGATAGGATAAATAAAATTTAATCTTTTAGCACTTTAAATTTGATATATAAATTAATAATTTATACTTAACTTTAAAAAATAATAAAAGTTAGTTAAGATTATTATTATAATTACTTATATTATTTAGAACTAAAAATTATACATTCATTAAATTTATAATTATTGATAATTCTTTATTAATTTTTATTTTATACAGTTATCTCTAAAGATATGTTTAACTATATTTATTTTTTAATTTACTAAATTATTGTTTTAATTATTGTAGACATTAATTATCAAATGTGAACTTTTATATTTTTATAATCTAGTAATCAAATGCTTATTGTTAACCAATTATTTAAAACTCATATCAAAATTATGAAAAGCATCCTCTTTATTAGTTTTAAATTGATACAAAGATAATTAATTCTAGCTAAGCATATAATTATTTAATTATTTGATATAGTATTTTTAATATTAATATCTTACTATTATAAGGATTATTTTAAACTATATTTTGCTATCATTTAGAATTTATATTATTAAAGTAATAAAGCTAAAGTTTCCTTTAGTTTACTTAAAACTTAAATTCCTTTTAGATATTTCTTCCTTTATATTATCTATGTTTTATTAATTATAGTTAAATAAAGAGTTCTTTAAATGGCTTCATTAGCAATTTAATTAGTTTTTAAAACTTAAATTTTAATATTTATTTATAAAAATAAATGGTATAAATTAAAGCTATTTAGTAATAATATTTCACTTTAATGAAAGAGTTATTGTATGAAACTGTTTATTTAAATTTTAAATTAAAAGAGTTTTTTGACATCTATAACTGCATGAATTGCTTCCTTAATTATAGACATTAGTAAATGTTTTTAATGTTTTTTAATTATAATCTTGATTTCATAAATTTTAAATTACTCTTGTTATAGTCTCTCTTTTATGTCTTCCTTTTTACTTTTTTCATTTCTAAAAATCTAATCTTCTTGATATAAGTTACTTGTGAAATACTTTTATTTATAAATCTAAATATCTCAAATAAGACTTTGGAAAGAAGTTTATAAGTATTTAATCATATATTATAAAGCGTCTTAAGTCATAATTCCCAATCTTTTACGATAGTCAATCTCTTGTATTAGAATAGTATATACATTTAAAAATGTGCTAAATTTTACCATACTCTCCACACATACAGTAGGGATTATCAATAGGATAATGACAATCTTAAAGATATTTTCGAAAACTATAAGATTGGGTTCTAAGCTTATATATACTGATAATTTCTTGTCTAAATTATTTGTTCAATTTAGTGTAAAGTAATTACTAGAATTGGTTAAGATACGAAATTGTTTAGTATATATTTTAGCTTTTTCATTCTCTTAAACTTTTGAGTAGCTGTATTATAGAATTATTATTGTATTTTGTCTCTTATATATTTAGTAAAAATTTTTTAATTTGTACTAATCTTAGAATTCTACTGATCGATACTATAGAGGTCTGATAATTGCTAAACTTGATCATAGCATTGAAATCCTTTTTTCAGTTGGTAATGAAAAGAGAGCCTATTGTCGACGTTGGAAAATCAATATTTTCTTATTATCATTTTATAATAGAATTAAAAAAATTTTATTGCCATAATGTGTTTGAAAGATAACCAGTTTAAATCTATGAAACATAACTTATTTATGTGCTAAAGTGTTTTTCTTGAAATCATTCTCATATTTGATTCATTCTATTCAAAACTCAAGTTATTCCTCTCTGAATACACCATGGTACTAGTTCTCTCCATATTCTGCTTTAGGTAATGTAAAAAGTCCTGCATAAAGTTTTAAAAATGTCAAGAATCACATTCTTATATCTCATAAGTTAAAAACAGCTGTTTCATTGCAACTAAATACTTGATCACGACCTTCTCTACAATGAGAATTAAAATTCTTCTTCTAATGTAGCATTACATCTAAATATGTTACTTGTTCCTTTTAAATAATTGGTTAATTATCTAATCATAAATTTAAATTTTATTATTTCTAATGTTTCTTTAAAATTTAGGATGTATTCAGATTTGATAAATTTTAATCTTTAATTGATTTATGTAAAAATGCTTATCTTTAGCACGTTTCCGATAGTTATCAATTATTTGTTATATTATTCAAATTTATTAAGTTGTTTATCTGATTTTTATAAATCCCATTTATGAAGGGTGAATCAAATTTCTCTAATAAATCAGATTGAATAATCTTTTTGTTAAAGTTTTATCATATAGTTTTATAATAATATTAATAAGAGAAATAGGTAGTCAGTTTTTCCAGTCATCTTGATTCCTTTTTTAATATTGAAAATTATCGCCAATGTATTTAATTCCTAAGGGATTCTTCCAAATTTTAAACATATTATTCAGAAAAAGAGTGGAAGAATTATTATCCAATATTATCCACAATATTTCAGAAATTCACCTTTTATTCAAGCTGAAAAGCTGATTTTCCATTCGTAATTTCTTGTATTTCTTGTATGGTAAAAAGATAAAATCCTATAAAATATGAGAGTTGATAATTTTTAATTTCCTATATACTATCTATATTTTATCTATTTTTTAATTACTGAGAATTATATTATTTAGTTAGATTAAAATTTTCTTAAAAATAAATTCTTCCATGACTCAACTGGATTTATTTTGATTTCTTAATCAAAGTTCATTTAATTTATTTTTTTAGGATTTTTAATTTTCTTAGTATTGAAAATATTTCTTTAGCATCTCCATTTAGAAGTAAAAGTTTCTTTTTGCTTTGTTTTTTCAAACTTTCACAATTAGAATTGAAGTCATTCAGAATATCGTTTCACCTTTTCATGAATATTAGTTACTTATTTTTTTATTCTTCCAGATATAATGTATGCTTCTTATATACTTAGTTAGCCCTTTTAGGCCTATATATTTCTTAATAAGATCTCGAGAAATTTGTTATAACTTGAGTCTGGATTAAAGAATCCTAATGTTTAATCAGCATTGTATTAGATGTTATTTTTGATAAATTTCATATTAAACTTCAAGATTATCTTAATCTTTCTAAAAGAATTCTAGATAAGTTTGCAGGAAAGATTCTAAATATTTTTGACGATATATTGCATCTTATAACCTATTTATTTTATATTTCCTCAAATTCTTGCTCATCTTCAATTAATCTCATATAAAATTAAGTTTGTTTTATAAATCAATTTGCAAAAAAAAATTATCTTTTAAGCTATAATATCATCTTATCACTGTTTATCTTATAAAAGAATTGTTTTAAGAATTAAGTTTTTATCTTTAAATAATCTAGCAATTTTCAGTTGATATCATACTTTATGAATAAATATAATTGCAATCTTTAAAATATTAATAAAATAGATAAATAAACAAAAAATAATGACTATTTAATTAGAAAATGAATATGAAAACATTTTAATTTAATTTCTTGATAAGATATTTTAAATTAAATAAGTGTTTAATCTTTAAAAATCATATTTATTAAACCACTACAGAACAATTTTAAAACCTAAGATAATTCCCCAAAATAACATACACGAAATTAAACAAAAAATATTTGAAAGAATAATTGCATCTATAAGATTAGAAGCCAGTCTTACGCATTTCGAAAGGACTCTGAAAGATCGAAATTATATTATTGAAAATCCTTTTTGTATATGCGGAGAATATGACACTCTCCAACATGTAATGGAATGTATATATTACATTGATATAAGAGAATGATTTGTCTCCAAAATTGGTTAATGTGATATTTTGAAACTAATAAATTACGATTAACTATATATAAACTCTTTTCCTAAGAAAAAAATAGAAATGGTGGATGAATAAATAAAAATATTCATTTCAAATGTTTATCAAAAGGAGGCAGAAATTCTATAACAAGAGAAAGAAGAAGAGCAATACGAGAAATAATAAAAAGAAGCAAATCTAAGAATAGAAATTTTAATGAAGAGAATGAAGAATAATAAAATCAAGGAAACAAAGAATAAGATGTCCAACAAAATTAGATGAAAAATGATGAGGAAGAAGAAGATTGGAACGAAAAGGAAAACGGATAGCGAAGATGAAGAAGAAGAAGATTGACAACAAAAAATAGAAAAATGAAAGTTAGCTTGAAAATGAACAAGAAAGGAGATACCAGAAGAAAAAAAAACCTAAACTAGAAAATTAGTTCTGAAGAGCAATAAACTTGATATATAATAACATTTAAAAACAATATAATACCTTCAATTGGAAGAACATATTCTGAAAATTGAAGGTACCACAAATTTTTTTAGTTAAATTAAATTAAAATTTAATTTATTAAACCACTTTAAATATTATTATATTTATGAATATTTAGTATCTTAAATAAAAATTACTATATTGTATATTAAAGCAAACATTTATTAAGGAATGCTTAAATTATAAATTATAATTAGTTGTCTAATAATTTAGCATATAACAAAAATAGCTCATTATTAAGGTTGTTATGAAATTGTGTACTATTACCATTATCGGCTTAGTAGAAACTTTGCTTTTTATTATGCTATATATGTTTCTTTTTATATTGTACGAAATATTTCCCATTTTTTATAGATATAATTATAATAGTTATTAACTTACACTTTGTATATTATTTTAATTTATACAAAAGATTAAAGCTTTTAACCTTTTTTGATATAATAAAAACTATATTGATTTCTTAATTATTTACACTTTCATTTTGCTAATCTTATTATTTAATATTAGAATATAATTCTATTCTTATTTTAGATGGAATATAAGATAATTTACAAGAAAGTGAAGATTTTTATAATTTTGCATATATTCAAATTATTTATATAGTTTACTAGCAAATGTTTTTATATGATAAATAATCAATCTATTTTTTAAAAAAGCTTTCAGCTTTAATAAAATAGCTTCATTAGAAATTCAAATTTTAAGATTAATAAATAAAATCGATTTTCTATATACATAGTAGATATATTCAAGTTGCTTAAAATCAGAAAGTTTATCTTATAGCTTTTCTTTTAATATTACAGAATGAGAAAAATTTTAAAGAGAAAAAATACTTAATATAGCAATTTTTCTTAAAAACTTGTTTTCCTCTTCTAAATTAACATCTTTTCGCAAACTAAAAACAGATAGTAGTCGTAGTAAGCTCTTTTCAAAACTCTTTTACTAATCTTAAATTTTTAATATTTTTATAATTATTATAATAAAGCAGATTATTTTAAACTTGATAATAAATTTTTGTTTCTATATTTTATATAGTTAGGTTAGATACATTATTTAGATCCTTGTTTAATTCCTTTTTTAGATTCTTTGTAAATTGGCCTAAAATTTATTATTACAGATGCATTATAACCTCATTTTTTCTACTTGATTGATCATATTTTTTATAAAGAGATTTTTAGCTCTTTTTAGATTAGTTATTTTAAAAATTCGCAATATCTATTAAAAAGGTAGTTTTAAGCCCTCTTATAGAAAAAAATGTTTAACTAATTTATTTCTTCCTAAAATTGTAATTTATTTTTTTATATTTACTTCTTAAAAGTTATTTAAAAACTTTTCAAATCTTTTAAAATTCTATCCCTTTAAGAAAAGGATTTATCCATCCGAAAATCTTTTGTAGCGAAAAAAGGATAATTTTTTCACGATTTCATGGTTATTTTATTATATCTCCTTTTTCTTGAGATCCTTTTCATTAATTAAATTCTTATAATATTAAAAAATTTTTAAAAAGAATTTTTCATTTACTAGAAAAGATGTTCAAAATTAAAAATTGTATTTTTTCCGAAACATAAGCAATAAATTTTTTTTATAATTTCAAACATAATTAACCTTATCAAAAATATATTTTAAATAAAAAAGAAAAAAAGTTTTGTTTAAAAATTTTCAAAAAATTTTCTTAAAAACAAAAATTTTATTTTTATTTTTACAAAATACCATTTCAACAAAAAATATTCCAAATTCAATTTTAATAAAATTTTTTTATTCCTATTTTTTCTCAAAAATCTTTTATATTTGGAATTTTTTTCTTGAAATTTTATTCCTATTTAGGATTTTTTATCCCGAAATCAAAAATTTATTCCGTGCCGAAAATCTTTGGTAGTGTAAAACGCTGAGCAAAAAAACAAATTTTTTATTTTTCATGAAATTTAAGCTTTAAAATTGAAAAAGAATGATAAATAAAAAACTTAATATCAAAAAATTTATAATTCAATCGGAAACGAAAAATATTAGAATAAAAATTAAAAATTTATTATTGAACTTAAACACAAGAATAAACAAATTTAAATAAATTTATTAACATATAAATTAAAAAATTAAATTACCATCCCAAATTCAAATTTTTTTAGTTTTAAGTCTATTTATAAAAAAAAAACCTTTTTTTACATATTAAAAAAATGTATCCGTCCCAGAAATATTTATCAAAAAAGTTTTCAAAAAAATTCCTTAAAAAAAATTTAATGATTTTTAAAATTAATTTCCAAATTTTATTTCAAAAACGATTTTAGATAATTATTTTCGAATTATTTTAGAAACGCTTTCTAAGAAATTTTAAAAACTTTTTTTTTATTACTTTCAAATTTTTATTCAATTTTATAATTTTTTATTCCGAAATAAAAAAATTTATTCCTATTTAGAATTTTTTTATCCCGAAATCAAAAAATTTATTCCGTGCCGAAAATCTTGGTAGTGTAAAAACGCTGAGCAAAAAAAACAAATTTTTTATTTTCATGAAATCTATGCTTTGAAATTGAAACATAAAAAATTACCATCAGAAAATTTTTTCCAAATCGGAACGAAAAATATTAAACTTAAATATAAAATTTTATATATCAATAAATAATAAAAAAACAAAATTTAATTTAATTTAATTTAAAATAAAATAAATACTTAATTAAATTTTTTAATTAATAATCAAAATTACGAACTAACTTTGCCATAATAATAATATTTTAACCACTTCACCAAAAAAATGATAATTTATACTCAACTTGAAATTTTACTAAATCTAAAAAATATATCCATAAAATTTTATAGCATAAATTTAAACTTAAACTTATTACACGTCGTCATTTAACAAAATTATATTTTAAATATTTTTAAATATTACCACTTTAAATCAACATACCTCACTAATTTCTATAACCTATATTACTCAAACTTTTTTTTAAACTAATAATATTTAAGAATTAACAAATTTTTAATTAATAATTAAAAAACTTCATATAACTAAAAACATTATTAACATTAAACATTCATTTAAATGCATTACCAATATCTTATATCTTTAATCGTAAAATTTAATTAAGTCAAATAGCAAGTTACTCAACTCGAAACTCTCCACTTTCTTATCGTCTCGTCCCATGCTCCCGATGCCAACCATCTATTATCAACACTCAATGCTATAGACCATATTGATCCTGCATGCCCTTATAAAGTCTATATACACTCACCCTTATCAAAATCCAGATCTTGATTGTTTTATTCCCATGAACCAGAAAATATAACACTTGAATCAACACTTACTGAATACAACGTACTGCATCTGGTATGACCTTAAAGAGTACGAATACACTAACCTGAAGAGAAGTCCCATATCTTAATAGTACTGTCACTAGAACCAGATATTATATACCTATTATCCTTAGACACTATCACCGAATAAACAGAACCTGAATGCCCAGTAAGAGTTCCCACAAGCTGACCAGTCTAGAAATCCCAAATCTTTATAGTTTTATCACCAGATCCCGATATAGAATATCTAGAGTCATAGGAGATTACTACCGATCAAACATAGTGAGTATGCCCAGATAAAGTTCTTTGGAGAACACCATTGAGGAAATTTCATATCTTTATGGTTTTATCTTCAGATCCCGATATAATATATCTAGAGTCTGGGGAGATTACTACCGATCTAACGAAGGAAGCATGTCCCGTTAAAGTTCTTATGAGAGAACCAGTCTATAAGTTTCAGATCTTTATGGTTTAGTCATCAGATCCTGATACGATATAGCTAGAGTCATAGGAGATTACTACCGAGTTAAACTGAGGAAGTATGTCCCGTTAAAGTTCTTATGAGAGCACCTGTCTGGAAATTCCAGATCTTTATAGAATATTCAGGATATCCTAAAACTGATACAAATCAATTCATATCACTTGATATGGCTACCGATAACACAGGCTGAAGAGTGACCAGTGAGGACTTAGTCTAAAAAATATTAAAAAAATACCTTTACTTTGATCATAACTGATCTTGTTTATTGACTTTAGTAGCATAAATTAGGCAGAATTTCATACTTAAAATGAAGTAGAGATATTTTCCCTAGGATGTGGCTTCTCGCTCTTAAGAGTTTTCTAAAAAATAATTTAGCGAATTGCTTTTCTTTTTTCTCCGTTTCTTTTTCTTCTCCATTTAATTTTTATAAATTACTTCAATAAATATTTAATTAAAATAACTCAATAAATTTTACTTACTTAATTTCAATACAATTAAACAATTAAATTATTT